>JAADWU010000180.1:0-16632 GCA_023336255.1 Pythium graminicola
AAGCTAAAGAATCAATTTGCTATTTCGTCAAGGTCACCACGTTCAAACTATATAATTAGTTTTCACTGATCCTAATCGGTGGTAAACGTGAGGGAGCCATCTTTCTTGCGCTTCCCACACAAACAACCAAAGAGCTTGACACAAGGCAAATCGTAGTAATACTTGTCTTCCGGATCATTCAGCGTCTCATATGCTTCTTTCAGTTTCTCGTACTTGGCTGGCTCCGTCTCATTGTTGAATCGCTTGACAAGGCGATTATAGGCCGAATCGATCTCATCTTTGCTCGCTGTCCGAACCAGACCGAGCTTGGCGTAGAGATCCTTGCCTCGCCACATTCGCTCTTCGTAAACTTCCATTTGTGTTCGTAATGCCTCGTGGATACGTTCATCGCAGCCCGTCCAATCGTTCATGTGTGTAGCACAAAACTCTTTGCTCAATATTTCCATGTAGTGGATGCATTTTCGCCCACCGTGTGGCAATGATTCACAAATCCAGTCCGACTCGGGTTGGACATACTGGAGCGTATGGGAGAGACCGTAGTAAGTAGCCTGCATACTAAACAGGATCCGTCGTGGCCGCTTGCGGTTGCATGTAACCCGTGTATTGTTGCACACAATCTGAATCAACGTCGTGTTGAGCGGTTCAGTTTGGAAGAGATCGTGCTTCTCCATAAAAGCATACACCATATCGACAGGTTCCTGGCCTTCGAGGATTTCAAGATCTCCCATCTTCTTGTCCGCTGACTCCCACACTGGGATCGACATGAGCATGGGCTCTGCCCGTGTGCAGTTGGGGCGTCGTCGAGGCTCATTACACACTTCAATGAGGAATTTCTTGCGTTCTTGGAGGGTGAGATTGCGCATTAGACCATAGTCATAAATGAGATCGGCAGGTTCGACCCCATCCATGAAATCAAGTCGTTCGCGTCTTCCATCAGGTAACGTATACGCTGTTTGGTACATGAGTCCTTGCTGTCGCCGACACGATAGTCCGCTATTCTGACAGATTGCTTTGAGTAGATTAGCTTTCTCTTCGACCCCAAGACCGTACTTGTTTCCGAATCGTGCAACTGCATCAGCCGGATCGTCGTTACGAAGTACCTCTAGCACACCTAGTCGACTGCCATTGGTTGCTGCTACCGGAACATCAAAGACAACAGGATAGTAGCGTGTACATTCAATCGGCAGATCGTCTGGTTTCGGAGGGTGATCCTTGGAGATACCACACAAGATATCCACAAGAGTATCTGCCGTATCTGCTGACAGTTCATGTTGTTCTGCAAAGGCGTACGCAACGTCTGCTGGTTCTTGACCTTCAAAAACGCGTACTTCACCCAACAACTTCCCTTCATCTCCTGTGATGGGAAACGAACGTAGCAATGCCGCTCCGCGTGTGCACAGAATAGTTGCACGCCCACAGAGTTGGTTGAAAAGTGCAACCTGAAGATCCCGGGAGATTTTGTTCTCGTGGGTAAAACGATATACAGCGTCTGCAAGTTCTTGATCTTCCATCACATTGAGCGTGCCGACTGTCGTACCGTTCTCAATTACGATTGGGGCCGTAAATACGTACGATGCCAACCGATTACACTTGACATACTTGTCCTTGCACACCATTTCGAGGATTTGCTTTCGAAAACCATTGTCGAGTCCAAAGTAGAGACCAAAGTTGTACACAACGTCAGCGGGTTCCTGGTCAAGCGGGATATCAAGGCGCCCTACGACCTGACCATCGCTACGCACAATGGGTTTGGAAAACACAAATGGAGTCTCTCGCTCACACTCGATTCTTGTACATACTACATTCACCAGCCGCTTCATTGCCGACGTTGGGAGTTTGTGATCGATCACAAAACGATAGATTTCATCGACTGGTTCGATATTGTCGTAGATCTCGAGCGTCCCCAGATCGCGCTCACCGTCGCCTCGAATGGTTTGCTGGAATACAAGCGATGAGAGTCGCTTACACTGTACTCCAGGTCTTCTGCAAATCGATTCCAGCACTTGAATGCGCGCCAGCCGCGGCAAACCATACTGGGCTGCGAACCGTGCAACCGCGTCAACAGGTTCCTCGTCTTCGAAGACCTGGAGCTCACCGAGTGCATGGTTTGGTCCATCGTGAATCGTCGTGGAGAACACAATCGCCTGTGCACGTGTACAGCGCACCTTGGATTGTCGGCATACTTGTGCGAGTACGCTGTGTCGCCACGCACGAGTCGTACCATACTGTGCACGAATATCTTCTAGTACATCCACTGGTTCATCCTCACGAAAGAGCACGAGGTGGTGATGAACGTCTTGACCATTTGGTGCTTGTGGAATTACGAGTGTAGATTGAAGTACCACTTGCGCATGTACCAGCACAGTAATTGTGTACAGAGCAACAATAGAGAGTAGGAAAGCACGTGGCATCGTCACCGAGTCCAATGCTTCTAGAAATGATGGGATATCCAAAGTGTCCTTTCATATGGCTCAACTACTGATTTAGGATATATCGGAGAGCTACACTTCGTTTGATTGGATGAAATATATCTCATTGCCTGTCACGGTGTCGCCCTTCCCTCCTCACATTCATCCCTCCTACTCTCTTCGTCCCTTGTGGAAGAGACCAGCAAACGGACGATTTCAAGGCGGCAATGGCATCACGACCGCTTCCTCCAGGCCGCCGAGGTCGAGGGGGTCGTGCGGCCCCGTCGCTGCATCTTCCAGAAGCCAAGATCCTCAGCGATGAAGCAGCGTCGATGACAACAACAACCTTTACTTCGCACTACATTGAGCAAGTTCGCGCCGAAACGACGACACCGTTGGGCGTCGAACCTGAGCAAGAATCCACGACCAAGGGTCCTGATTTTAATCCACCACCAGTGCGGTCTGTCAAGGCGTTTGTGTCTTCGCTGGAGAAGGGAGAACTCCCGCAGACGAGTGTACCTGCCGCTGCCGCTGGCGAGGAGATGCCAACAACCCACGCTGATGTCTCGGAGGCAGCCGTACACATGCCACCTGCAGTTTCCAGCGCAGTCCCAATGCAGACCCCGGAGCCAGCGACTGTGACCCCTCCACCAACAGCCACAAGTTGGCAGGTGCCGGCTGCGTTTGAGCAAGTTCCAGTCCCAAAGTCGGAGCCGGCGGTGCCTGTCGCACCCGTACGTCCGACTCCAACTCCCCAAGTACCAGTACAGCCTCCAGTTGAACAAGTACATGCCCCTCCTCAGCCAATTGAACAGGCTGTTGCTGCACCTGTCGTTCCTCTGGCACCAGTTGGGGTTTCAACCCCGGCTCCTGCGGTTAGTGAACCAAATCTCGATGGCTTCCATCCTTTCAAACTGCTGCTTCCTATTTACGCTGTTCCCGAAATCCCCGAGAACATCGATTGCGTGTACGATGACGAAGCTGTCGAAATGCAAAAAAATATCATGAAAACTGTCAAGAAGATCTTTGGCAAGGATCGTACAAAGCTCGAAGATTTCAAGATCAATTCACGATTGTACGGCAACAACTTCATGGATCCGCATGAGTACATTGAGTCCCTTGTCGAGGGTCTTGGTGGAAACCGCACTTTGCTGCTGATCCCATGCCTCGTGTCGATTCAACCCGACTACATGAAACGCAGCTCAATGCTTGTTGCAGCTCGCAACTATCGTCTGCGCCACCTCGTGAAGCTTGAAGCCGCGCTGGACAAGGCAGTGGTGGAAGAGCCTGTAAGTGTGCCACCTCCTGTTCACATGACCTCGTTCTCCGTCACTGTGGCACCGACTGCCTCGGTTACATCTGTAGACACAACGCGCATAGCACTTGAAGCCACGGCTGTCGTCCCTGCGGCTGTTGTTGTTGACGAAGCAGTGACTTCCGTGGCGAGCAAACAAGATGAAGCGGTGGATTTGAGAACTGACGACAATGATCCTGCTGGAAACAAGTTTGAAGTCCCACCTACAAGCACACCCATCCAAGACGACCATGTCGAAGGTTTTGTAGGACCGACGGTTAAAGAAGTCGTCCCGGAGACTGTTGTTGCAGCTATATCGGAGCCACAGACTGCAGTTCGCGTTGAACCGGTGGCATCCGCTGTTTCAGAACCTCAAGGTATTGAGACCGTGCTTGTTGAGCCTATCGCACCAATTCAGGTGGATGAAGCTACCCGTGCTTCTGTCGAGGCTGTGCACGACAGAGCAGATACACCAGCACTTACTCCTGAGCCAATCACACTCTCTTCAGGTACACCTGTCAAATCCGAACCATCACCCAATGAACAGCCAACGTCTTTGCTCCCGAATGGCTCGTTATCGGTGGAGCACGAGTCTTCCGTCAGCGCTGTAGTGACGCCCACCCCAACGTTGAGCGAACCATCCAGTACAAATACGGTCGCTTCTCTAACCACAACCAGACCGACCAAACGACGAGGTTCGTCTGTGAACATCTTTGGTGAAGAAATTGGTGATAGTACGGACACTGAGGACGAAAGTAGCTACGCTCAGTCAATTGCAACGTCTAATGGTGCTCCAGCACCAACACCCGCCTCTGCCGCAGCTCCTCCTCCAGTATCATCCTACGAAGCCGAGTCGCTGTTTGGCGAAGTCATCCCTATTTCCGTCAAGTCAGTCCCTGCGTCGCCAGCCACCACGACGCCTTCAGTAGTACCACCTCCCCCAGCACGCAGTGGAATGCTTTTTGGTACGGCCGGCGCCACGTCGGATTCCGAGTCCGATTCCGAGTTTAATGACTGAAAAATGTAGCCATGTTGTCCTGTCAAAGTCACCACATGTTGTCAATCGTGGTTTCTTGGTTGTATCGTATATCAGAGGTTTTCGTATTGCAAATGACAGGATTCGCTTCCAGATCTGAATATCAACACTAAGAAGATCAATCGAACAAACGACTGTCGATGACGGCTCACCTCTCACGCGCTGGCAGCGCTCTCGCAGAGCATGGCACGTTCCGTGTCGAAATGCTTGGAAGTCAAGAATCGTTGGATCTGGATAGTGGCAAGTTTTATACGGTACAGACAGCTTGGGTGGTGAGATATTCGTTCGACTCCAACTCACCTCGTTGACCACAGGAATACATTCTTCGATGCACATGGACCGATCGATCTGGTGAAGATGAGGTTGGTACTCTATACAGAGCGCGACTGAGGAAGGACAAGCGTAACCTTATGGTGTGTAGGCGTGGGATGTCGTGCGTCGGTATCGCGAATTTAGCGCCATTGATATTCTCGTACGTATGAAGCTTTGAGAATAGTATCTTTTCCAACTCATGGGATTGTTTTGTATGTAGCTCCGAGAAAAATATCCATCCCGTGCGACTATGTTCCCGTTGTTGCCCAGTAAAAAACTCTTTGGGTCGTCGCTTTCAGCAGAGTTTGTTGACAAACGGCAACGCGATCTGGGTTATTACGTGTCCTCTGTCCTTCACAGTTCTCCAGCGGTACGTGATGCGTCGATCAAATGTCAGAAACCATCATCACTCATTCTCAATGAATAGTTGGTTCAAGATGAAATCATCGATTCCTTTCTCGAAATCAAACGGCATATTCTTCAACGCGCACGAGAACTTGAACGTAAACGCTCAGTCTCGACTGCTGCTTCTGTCTCCAGCATCCACCCATCGTCCATGCGAGCCCTGCATGTTGTCCATGAGTAATGTGTCGCGACTTGTGGTTGCTATAACAGAATGATGGTCGGTTCAACCGTTTCCGAAAGAAAAACCTCATTTAGGTGAAACCACTCATACAAATTTCTAATGGTACACTGGTATAACCTTGAAGAGACCATCACTCTTTCCGCAGGTGGATTTCTCCTTGGAGGGAAACAGAGGGGGTGGTTGGGTCGAGCCCCACGACCACGTGCCGCGTCCCCCTTGCCGCCCGACAGACTACGCGCCAAGAGCCGACGTCGTGACTACCACGGAATACCATGTCGCTCGATCTCATTGCTATGGGTCAATACGCTGACGACTCGAGTAGCTCCAGCTCATCGGATTCCGACTCGGACGACAACTCGTCCAATAATTCCTCCTCCTCCTCCTCCTCCTCCTCGTCATCGAGCAGTTCGGCTGCATCGTCTCCTGCGTCCTCCCCTGTGCTACCACCCGCACAAAGGAAAGCGCTTGCGACCACGGTGAGTAAAGGACGTGTGAAACAACCTCCCAAGCCGAAAGTCAGTGCTCCTAAACTCCCGTCGACCACCAAACCCAAGGCCCGCGTGCAACGCGCTGCAGCCATTGCAGCAACAGCACGATTTGAGCAAGATGATGATGATTTTGAGAGTCCACCGCCACCACCACCGTCGTCCTTGCCGCCCCCACCACCTCCACCGCCGTTAGACTTGGCTAGTGCGAGCGAAAAGCCCAAGAAGAAACGCTCGTCGCCGACGAAACGTGCGCCCAATGGTGCGGCATCCAAGAAGAAACAGAAAGTGATCGAATCGGAGCATCTGCCACCACCACCACCTCCTCCACCAGTGTCCCCGCCACCTCCTCCACCATCCGATAATTCAAGTATGAGCTCCAACGAGTCCAGTGACAGCTCGAGTAGTTCCGACTCGGATGATTTTGATCCGACAATCCCAAGACGTCCATCATTTACAAAATCAGCGTCGTCAAGTCGAGTGAGTCCGGCGTCAGCGCGTAGCGCAACCAGCTCCTCTCCACTTGGCGCTGATGCTCTAAAAGTGAAACTCAAACTGCCACCGGGATTCATTGCAAAACATCCCGATGGAGCAGCACTGAAAACAACTCTAAAGGATCGTGGCAAATTAAAAGTGCAAGTCACGAATTCTCGACCTCCCGCCTCAACACCGAAATCAAGGGGAAGAAAAACTACACCAAAAGCGAAGACCAAGCCGAAGAATACCGCGGCAAAGCCTGCTGCAACACCAAAGAAAGAGATGAAAAGTGCTGCTGCCGCGGATACGATGATGGCAGGACCGGTTGCAGCTGCCAATGGTATGCTCGATCCGATGGCACCATCGCTTCCTGCATGGCAGCCAATTTTACCCAAATTGATCCCGAAAGGACCAACGATTCCGGTGGGAGAAGTGCGTGGAAAACGCGAATTAAAGTTGGTGATGGATGAACTCGACATCGACGTACCGGAGGAAGTTCCGGAGAGTGAACTATCGTCCGAGTTCAATGATCAATTTGCAGTCGAGACGGATGCACTTCGAAATCTCGATTTATTCTTCTTTTGTGATGAATTTGGGTAAGTACATCGGATTGATCGCGGAATTTGCTCATCCTAACGTTGTTTCTTGTGCATCTGTCAGCAATGCAATTGGACTCGAAATCTTGGAAAAACCACAGCACGAGCGGCCAAAAATCATGGGTTTTGGAACTGTTGTGGAACATCTTCCGCCTCCCGAACGTCCTTTGCCGGTTAAGTATATCCTTCCCTCACCAGCATTCCCGTCTCGGAATCGCAAGCGACCGAGATCGGACACTGCCGTATCGGTGTTGTCGACCGGTAGTAAACCGAGATCTCGCTCCCGCAAGACTACGAGTATGTCCCCTTGTCGTTACGTTCGGGGAGTGTTCTACTAACGTGGAGTATTGGTAACGTAGAGAGCGCATCCAAAACGGCAGGAGCGAAGAAAGCAATGACGAACGGCTCGGCCGCTGACGAACGGATACCACAACTTGATGGCCAGTATATCCAGACGGATGATGCGCTCGAATCGTTTGGTTCTTTGCAAAGTATCTTCAGTTCTGTCAAGATTTACAACACTGGTGCTGATCGGGGCCAGCACAAGCGTTCGATATCACAGCTGGACGGAATCTCCGATTCTGACGGCAGCAGTTCCAGCTCAGGTTCTGATAAAGACTCGTCAAAGAGCGAAAGTGCTTCCGAGCGTGCGCAATCTGGCGATGAATCGCAGTCCGTATCAAGTGTCACCGGTAGCGACGTCGATAGCGGAAATGAGAGCGATATGAACGACACAACATCTGCCAAATCCGGTTCTCCGGCGTCGACGATTCTTGTAGATTCCTCGGTATCAGTATCGCCGGCGCCATCGGGAAGTGAGATCATCACACCAACAAAACCATTAAAACCATTGAAAGTTAATGGTGTATCGTCGAAAAAATCGACGAAAGCAAACTCTCCTCAGAAGCAGTTGTCGGCGAACCCTGACGTCGATGAGCTTATGCGAACGGACAGAGAAGGGATTGTGAGGCTTCGCGGAACTGCAGATGAGTTGAATTTGTTGGAGTGCGGCTTCCGTCATCCACAGGACTACAAAAGAGCTCGCGTTTGGCTTCCAGAGATTACTGATTGGTGCTTGGACTACTCTGAAGGTGACCCAACTTTGTGGATTATCACACCGCATGCATGGTATAAAGTTGCCGGACCCTTATCAGGAATGCTTCCACATCCAGCTTACCGCGACAAGTTCCAGCATGTGAGAGAACTCTTTGAGGCGAGCTACTTGGTTGCGTATGTTCTCAAGGAATGGCTTCCAATTAACAAGAAGGTTTCATATCGATCGACTCTCCAACAAATAATCGAGCTGTCGCTCAAGGGACGGTATCCAGTGGTAAGTTTGAACTCTTCTGGTCGGTATACTGAAGCCTTGCTTACATGACATTCGTGATATGCGCAGTCGGCGTGGTTTTTGATGGAGAATTGTCAGTTCATTCAAAACCAGATATCAGATCTAGTTGCAGACAAGGAAGCCTATTTAGACTCGATGTTTTTCAAGCAACTACAACGCATGCACGAAGCACACAAAGCTCGGGAAGAAAGAGTGAAAAGAGATATCGCAGAGCGGGAGGAGAAGCGACTCCGTCGTGAGGGTGAGAAGCAGAGGAAGAAACAGCTCCAAGATGAAGAACGACGAAAACTTCAGGACAAAAGAGATGAAGAACGCAAACTCAAGGAGGCTGAGCGCCGTTACCCAATTGAAGATACTGAACTGCTTGTAGAAGGATCGGTATCCCAGGCTTTACCAGTTACACCAGCTCCGTGGATGGGCGTGAATGGTTTTCTACTCGGTGATTTGATCGTCGCCTGGCAAACCATCTGCACGTTCAAGGATTTCATCAGCCTTGAACCTATCACTCTCGATGGATTGATTGCGTCGATCACGTCAACGGATGAAGGTGAAACCGGCATCACGCTGATCCGTATTTTCATGGCATTCCTGAAGGTTATTCTCTCAGAAAAGTCTTTTGTCTCGCCAATGGATGACCTCGTAGTTGAAGGAAGTACGACCGTGGCAGATCTCTTCGTCAGCACTGAGCGCACGTACGGCATTTGCGAACGACCATACATCGAGCTACTTGATGCGATTACCTGGCAGGATATTCTTCGTCAACTGATGGCGAAGGATCTTGGTGTGGATGCCAGCATCGGGAGCATCGAACCACTCGTTGGTTGTGAGATCGTGCGGCAGACGCTCTATATGCAGAACAACTCCGTCCCCTTCAATGCTCCCGTCGACGTCAAGATCAAAGGTCTCGAAGACTATTTGCAAGTGATTAAACATCCTATGGATCTTGGCACTGTGAAGCAGAAGATGGATGCTGGGCAATACGAAGACCAGAATGGACACGAGCGTTTCGCTGCGGATGTTCGACTGATTTGGGACAACGCAGTACTATACAACGGGGAAGAGTCAGAAGTCGGGAAAGCTGCACTAGCACTATCAGACGTTTTCGAGCAAGATTATGAACGCCTAGTTGTTGGTCGCATCGCAGCAAATAGTGCTATGCGTGAAGGCTCACAAAAAATCGCCCAGATGCTTCAGGCGCCAGCTACAAGTGAAGTTGCGAGACCTGCGTATGTCGACGTCGTATACGCCATGTATTCCTTCGAGTTTTATCAGGTTTGACTGCCAGTCTGTTCGGGCTTGATATGTGGGGCTGATATACTTAACGTGGTGTTGATCATCTTAGCTGCCAATTCCTTTCAAGATCGGTGCCCTGTCCTGGCTCTGTTCGGAGTTCCTGAAGCTCGATAGTGTTCGGTGAGGCATCCCCTGTGTTCAATGCGGAGCGATTGCTTCTCATGTCTTACCTTCTGCCTCTCTAGTTCTCACATCGAGACTCAAGCGGAGCGCGAATTTGAGGCATATCGCGAGTTTCGGCGAAAAGCAGGCGATATTGACTCTCGGCGGAAGCAATCAGAACGAAATCGAAAGGAGCGAGAGATAGCATTCAAGAAGGACTGTGCGGAAAAAGGAATCGAACCCAACGCAAACAACCATTTTTCGGACGCCGTGAAGCAAGAGCACCCATTTATCGCTGAGTTTTATGATGTGCTCCGTACGGAGAAATCAACCGAGGAGGCGGAGTTGCAACAGCAACGCAAGACCCTTGACGAAGAGACGAAGATGGCGTTGGAGGGGGTAAGCGACTACATTGGGGATACCTAACATACTCAAGACTTTTAACTCGACAACTATGGTTTCACAGGTAATTGTTCGAGAATCCCCTCTTGGACGGGATAGGTTCCACAACTCGTATTGGGTATTCAAAAACGACTCGAAACGCCGATTATTTATCGAGACGAATGAAGCGGGTGAATTCATCGCAGTGACCAAGCGGGAAGATATTGAAGGCTTGCTGGAATGGCTCAACCCCAAAGGCATTCGGGAGCACGAACTCATCAGCAAACTGAGGCACATCAGCGAAGATTTGATCAGTGATATGGACTTACCTCCGCAACCCGGAGACGTGCAGTTTTGGGGCAGCGACCAAGAGCTCACTCTGAGTCTCTTTCCTCTTCCTGGTGACTCTGTCAAAGCACAGGACAATCTCGTCCTGAGTGCAAAAGAGCACGCACCAAACGTTGCTGTCATGAAACGGATGCTATTGCGAATGAACGAGTACGTGACACTGGCTAAGATTCTATCCCCTAATTGGGATGTCTCGACATTGTGGAAGACTCGTGTTGAAGATGCCCAAACAGCCATAGAACTTCGCGATCTCTTTGCTACACTCGAAGCGGCCATTGTTGCTTCGCGTGGAGGAGAGGACACTATTCGAGCCAGCTGGAAGCGAAAGCGTCGTGAGTGGCGATTGTCTCTTGAGGGTTCCTGTACGATATCGCAGATAGTCTTCTTGCTTCATCTTTTCCTCGCCGAGTGCATCAATGTTGAAGCCTTCGTGGATCTCTCCACCCACCTCGACAGAAAAGATTGGATGAAGCTACGCCCCAAGGAGTGCAGAAACTTCATTCCAGAAGTTGGTAGAGCTGTTGTATACTTCGGAGAAGGGCATGCTCAGGCCGTGAAAGAAGATGTGAAGGCGAAGAAGAAGCGGTTCACAAGAAAATGTGACCCACCCGTGCATCAGAAAACGCTTCTTTGCCAAGTTGCGGATGCCTCCTACTATCACGGTGGAGGTGATCCATACGCCCTCGTCACACTCCAACCTGTAGACAAGTTGGAAGGAGTTCCGACGCGGCCACCGGGGACGTTGCTCTGCCCCCAGCCTTCGCCACTTCAGCGACTGGGACGTATTCTTCAACGAGTTGTGGCAAAGGTGAAGCTTCATGGAGATGCTGGTCCATTCTTGGAACCCGTGTCCGACCGTGACTTTCCAGAGTACAAAGAGATTATTCCACATCCAATGGATCTGGGAAAAATTACCACGAAGGCACGTGCAAATCAGTACAAGAATGCGGACGAGTTCATGTCGGACATTCGACTTATGTCCAGCAACTGTGCGCTGTTTTGCGAAGGTCGCTTTCCATCGTTACCCCCACTCGCTCAAAACATTGTCGACATGGCAGAAGCACTCCTAAAGAAGTTCAACAAGGAGTTGCGTATTTACGAAAAGGCTGTTGCAGATGGCTTGGAAGATGTCAAGGACGAACACCACACCAATAATGGTTCGAAAGACCGTGCAAATGATGAAGGAAAAGCCTCTCCTTCTACTTCCGATGCAAAAGACGGGGCTATTGAGAGTACAAGGAATCTTGTGGTGATTCTTCGGCTTGAAAATCGACTACCAGAGTACATTGTTGATGTCAAACGATACGAAGCAGCAGTGACACGCGGTTGGCACTGTGGAGAGAAATTCAAGATGCTGTTTAGAGATCCAAAGGGTTTCCCGGGCGAGTACTACAGCGGAATCACGGCGGGTTCTCTTCCGTATGACACGAACGGTATGCTTCCATGGGAGACTTTGCGCGTTGTGTGGGATGAAGACGATGGCTCGGACAGCCGTATCAACCCTTGGTAAGTGTGGTTTCATAAGGTAGAGCAAACACTTCTTTTACTAACGTGGTGCTTGGTCATGTTACAGGGAGGCCGAGATGATTCCAGAAGGGCGGAAAGGCCGATAGGTACATAGAATGCAATGATCAATGTGTTGATTTGAACACAAGACAAAAGCAAATGCAAATCAATAAGGCTATCATGCCAAAAGGGTCATCATGTCCAACGATGTGTATCTGTAACCCATAACCCAAATCTAGTGTCTATTGTGAAAAGTCGCGAGACGTTCGAAGATAAAGGCAAGATAGATCGTATGGAAGCCCTCGCGTTCGTCGATGATGAAGTGCGTGCAGTACTTACTGCGTCTGAAGTCGAGTTGTCAATTGCACGAACGCTTGTGGGCGTTGCGAGCGTCCTCTCGCTCGTCGCGTCCACCATCATGATCGCGACATTTCTGATATTTGTCGAGTCGCGACGTTGCGGTCGTCGAGTACTTTTCTGTCTGCATCTCTCTGATGCAGGCACATCCATTGCATGGCTATTGACGCTGTGGCTGCCGATGGAGACAAGCAGAACCGGTCTGCTTTGCCGCACGCAGGTAAGTGACCATGTACAACCACGACATCGACATCTGATCTCATCTTTCGTTGCCACTAGGGATATCTGCTCGTGTTTTTCATGTTGGCATCGTACCTCTGGACGGCCTGCTTTGCATTTCATCTCTATCAAATACTGAGTCGTCGATCCAAGTACCCCGAGCTGTACGAACATCGTTATCATCTTCTTGCGTGGGGAATTCCTGCAACTGTACGTCCACATAGATATGCATAAAGGATTCAATCTCACGATTGTACTATAGACCGTATTTCAGCTCGGTGTCCAGCAACTCAGCGGATTTGCGCTCATTGGGACAAGCGGTCGGCCATGGTGCTGGTTTCGGTCGTGGAGCCACTTTGACTGGTCGGAAACTGGTTTCCATGTTCAGCTCTTCATGTTCTACGTTCCTGTCCTACTAATCTTTCTGCACAACCTCGCAACCTATATCGCCTTACTCTATCGACTGGTGCGTGGGATAAACCAACCAATCCACAGCTAGACTAAAACCCAACGCTCCCATAGAACGACCTGCTTTCGACGAAGATGGAAGATCGTATTTGGCGCCGTATGATGGCGTACGGTTGGGTGTTCTTTCTTTCGATTGTCTGGGCTGCATTTGCATTTCTGTACCAGGTAAGTACGTACTTGTATGGTTTATCACGAGATACGGATCAATCGTATTGTCATCGCGTAGGCCTTCTCCCGGGACCATCAACTGAGCCGCGCAATGCTTTATCTCATGAGCTTTTTCACGCCCTTGCAGGTGCGTGGACTTCGCTAATGTGAGCGAGGCGAAAGATACCAATACGTGCCTCTCATTTCCAGGGAGCAATGAATGCCATTGCTTATGGGTACAATTCCAAGGTCAGATTCTCAACTACCGATCTATTTTATCAAGGAATCTGACTGTGTACGAATGCAATGTATAGCTAAAGACACGTATCCAAGAACTCGTGGCACGACTTACCCGACAATGATCGTTTTTGTATATAGTAGTGTGAGCTTCTTAGAAGATACGATCGAGGGGTACACCTTCGCTCAGGTACGAGTCAATCGCCAGTTCTTCGACGTATTCCTTGTTGTCTTGGATAGCTGTTTGCCATGTGAGAAATCAGCACGAAATCAACTCAACACCAGAATTCAACGTACCATACGATGGGCATCCAACGATCCACCGCAGCTCCGCGTATTGTTCCGCAGCCGAGATGGAGCGACGATTTCGACGGCGAGGTGACTTGCGTGGGGATCCATTGCCTCCTTCTCGACGTGCCAATGCCTCAACGTACTTTGTCCGCATCGAGTCTTTGACATGCAGTGCGGTCACTCTGTCACGTAGAATATTGGTCGGGATGGCATCAAAGTAGTTGGGAATGCCCTTGGCGACTTTGGTCTCCTGGGTGAAGCGTGTGAGGACGGGACAGCAGCTCTTGACGATCGAGGGAAAGTAGACAAAAAGAATAATCCGCATCACCAACGCAGCGGCAAAGGCGACACAAAACCCAAAGAGTACGACGACTTGAGGACGAATGACACGTCCAAAGATCTGACCTTTGTCGACTTGAAACGACGGAATCCCATCGCCCACAACAACATCGTCGTTGGCAAGTTCTTCGAGAATATCACTTGACTACCATCGACGCATCGCTTAGGACGACTGCACATCTACACGAGAAACAGAACGTACCGATTGAAAGATCATTTCGTTGGAAAACATCCACATAGCAACGAGTGAATGAAGCACGACGGCGTACGGCAGAAGCGATCCCGCGGCTGTCGCGACCTTGGCATCGTACAGTGGCGGCGAGCGTGAAATGCGAAGAAAAGCTACACGATGGAGAGTCACGTCAGCATACAGCGTGACGCTACGTTGGCCCTCAACTTACTGAATTTATCGGCCCAGTACGTCATCAACATTTCTAGAAACCCGACAAAATGGAGTAGTGGCATACCCGCCGAGAACTACCATCAAGTGGACAATGTGAGTATCCATACAGACCAATGCAAGAAGATGCTTGACGTACCAAGTAGGTAATAAAGATTGACGTCAGACTCTGGGCATATCGCGCCGCAAGATCAAATTTTGGACCACGATAGAGGGCTTCTAGATCCCGTTGGGTATCTTGTTTGGTCAAAGAAAAATCACGCGAGTAGCTACGATCCCGAAAGCGTTTCCACTTGAGTGTGAGGTAATTGATCACAACGTAAACGTGGGGACTAAAGGTGTTGACAATCATCGTCAGCATGAGGGAGACACCAACGTCGCTGTACCATCCAGGGGTAAAATCATCGTATTTGCCATTGAAGATCGAAAGGGAACCGAGTCCAAAACCATTGGTCGCCGCCGTATTACTATCCTCGAGAAAGTAGTCGAGATTCGCATTAATAATCATGAGTAAGATGGCGGTGTTGCAAAACTGAGCAAGAAACACTTTGGTGATGCGGGAAACAACTTGACCTGACTCGGTATGGTGTTTTTCCAACGCGACGAGGGTGTTGAGAATGCGTGCGAGGAGGACGTTGACACAAACGACCATAAAGACCGAGAAAAACGAAAGCATTTGGGTCGAGATGAACGATGTTGCCCACGTTTTGCAATAGAAATGCGTGGATTGGGTACTCGGATCGTAGAATTTCTCTCGTGTCATGTATCCGTACGAATACTTGACAAGAATATTCTTGCAGTAGCATTCGACCAGCACTTTGTATGGCACGAGTCCAATTTTCTTTTGTAATTCGTCTTCAACGACATCGTCCTTGGTGACACCAACGGGACAATTGCTTGGTCGACCGAATTGGCGTTCGAGCCGTGTCTTTTGGAGTTTGGCCAGGAGAATGAGGATAAAACTCGCAAATAACACTGCGAGCGTCACGAGTGCGACAATCTACAGGACCAAGAGACTTAGGGATCAACCACCACGAACACCTTCGCTTCAGACGTACCAGTTGGCGAAGTAAACGTTCTACGAACGGATGATGAAGGTTTTCCCACACAATGTCGGTCGGATCTGGTGCAGGACGAAATCGAAGACGTTTACCATGAAGTCGCTTGTGGACTGGTTGAAAGAGACGATAGAGAAACCCAAGATCAGGGTATTCAGTCAAACATCGTTGAACGCCTTCTTCTTCTTCAAACGTGATAAATGCCGTGATGGCTCTCGTCCCTCCCTGCGCTGGAGAACGATTCTTGTATTCCCAGCGCTCCAACCGCATATTCCGTCGTTGTAGCCTTTGTTCCAGTTTGGCAGCTAGTTTACTGGCAGCTTTCAGCTTCCGGTTGTAATTCCAGGCGGCCAAACGACTTTGAAGCAGTTTGACTTTTTCCAGTCGTTGCTGCGCAACTTCAAGTTTGCGGACAACTGTGCCACGTTCACGAAGGAGCTCCAAATGCCTTGAGGAGCTTTTCCCAAACTGAATATCGGCAATGCGGATGCGTTCAACATCTTTGGCACATGTGGCTGCAGCGGAAAGTAGATTTTCCAAGTGCGTTTTGATCTACAACCGACATGAGACAACTTGGGGTGATACTAAACACAAACGCAAACGTACATCCTGACGTAATTGATCCACATCGTCGTGGTTGGGGACATGCACGAGCTGAACAGTGTAATCCATGGCTTTGATTTGGTCTTTGCTGATGCGAGCAACGTTTTCTTTTTCTTTACGCTTCATCCACAGCACAACAAAGAAAAAACACACACTGCACGCAATATCACAACCCACGGCAAGTCCCAAAAAATCTTTTCGCTACAAAAGCTCGTGGTTAGTGAAGCCGCTTCGTGTAAGAGACGAATACGTACACTAATCGAGTCCCAGCCAATGATCTGTAAACTCCATTCCTTGGAGAGATCAATGCGTGTCGTAAAACACCGAGCATAGACAATCAA
>JAADWU010000181.1:0-16628 GCA_023336255.1 Pythium graminicola
TCGCGTCAACTATCCGATGGGATATCGATCGATTGTTTCGCTTGGTGGAGGTGCCATCAGGGGCAATCTAGAAGGCGTGAGTCAATCTTGAGGGTGATGTGTGTGCATTGTCTTTAGCTCACGTTGTTGTTGTTTATAATTTTCACAGGCGTCTATTTGTCAAATGGTCTTTGTGAACAATTCCGACGTTGCGAGTGGCAACTTCAAGTTCCAGGCTGCCGATGGGCAACAATGGGCGCAGCGCAAGCCAAACAAGAGTGTGCTCGGAATCCCTATTCGCTATTTCGATGCCTCCATCGCGTTTGTCGCGTGTAATTTGCGGAGTGATTCAGCTGCATCGCCGAAACAAGCTCCAAACGCCCTTCTCACGGCTAAGCACTTGGCGACAACAACTCTCATTCGGTCGTTGACAATGGGTGTTGACAAGTCGGGGGTTGAATTTCCCCATCTGTACCATCACACATTCCTGGCCGGTGATCTGAACTACGATATTGCTAAGCCAAAGTCCCAGATTGGAGCTGCCATTGACCAAGCTTATCGAGCTGAATGTTTGAAGCGAGCATCCGAATCGAAATATCGAGGGAGCACGAGCATTTACGGCGAGTCCCTTGGTAGCCTGAATCCACATACGAAGCCCAGAAGCCCGCCCATAAGGGTGCCATTTTTCAATGACCAGTCAATGCAGTTGCATATCGAGTCGACGAACATGCATTCACGAGCAAGCATGTGTTCACAGACTACGAGTGACTCTGACGATATTTACGAAGTACTGCACTCAGAAGACTCAGACGGTGTGATCTTTACCGAGCTTCGGTCCCCAGGTGCACCTTGTTCAGCTGCTGGCGACTTTTCACAATCCCAAGGTGACTCTGAAAGACAGTTTGTGATTGACGTTCTCGGGGGCAACCAGCCTCTGGTTGTGTCAAACTCACGAGGATGGTCAACATGGAAGGAATTCATGGATAGGATTCTCCCTCCATCGACATCTGGTCGAAAAGATCTCACTTTCCACCGAGGAGTACAAGATGGGTATGACTTTGCTATGAGTCCTCATGATCCGAGAAGAAGTTTTCAATACTGGATGCAGCGGTCCCAGTTTGCTGATGGCTCGGCGGAAGCGAGCTGGAAAGAACTGGTGCAGCATGATCAACTCCAACAAGCGATTCAAGCTAAAGAAGTTCTATGTGGCTTTGAGGAACCGCCTATTGCGTTCTTGCCAACGTACCCGCGTCAAATTGGCGCGTCGGCTGTGTATTCGATGCCCTCAAGCAAGGCATGGAGCGACTTCTTCGAAGACAGAGCAGATGGTCAACCTGCATATGCCGATCGTATTCTTGCTCACTCATTACCGGACACTCGCAAACGAATCCGCAATGTTGGGTATTGGATCTGTGAAGATATTACGACATCGAACCACAAACCTGTGTGCAGCGTCTACGAACTCGAGATTGATCGCTTCTACGCCTATAAGAACACTGAAGCACGTGCAAATGATGTCGAAGCTGGGAACGTCTCACTGAGAGACAAAACAAACGTTCGTGAATTCAAGATCAAGTTGGTCAACTTGGATGCAAATATGTGGACCTACCAGTCCACGTCTCGTCAAAGCATGAATCCTCTACGACGACTTCGATCACCGTCGCTTGATATTGCGCTTAACGGAAGTGACCCACCTCTAACGCCAGAAGATCCATCGCTGCTGGCAAGTCGTCGATCACCTGAGAAAGTCGAGAGAAACTCTACTCGCCGTTCGTTGTCCTCTCGCTTTCTCGATAGCAAGTCGCGATCAGGACTTCGAAAAAGTCTACGGGAGTCGATGGACACTCCACAAACCGAGCTTGTTCCCATTGAACCATCACTTATTGCAACTGTTTTCCCGCTCCCATCTGAGGATATTTTTGCCCTCCAGCGCAAGGTTCACGAAGTTGCTCACTCCGTTCGGACTGGTTTTCTTTCGAGTTCTCATAGTAAAGAGTCTGAGGAGGAATCATTGGCGTTTACAAATTCACGAACGGTGACATGGAAAGAGGCGACTGCACATGGTGTTGTTCACTCGGCCATTGCAAAGCCCGTGAATGGTGTTCTTCACATTGCAATCAGTGTCCAAGGGTCAGGAAAATTTCATGGAGGTCAAGGTATCTTGTGTATCAACGAAACCGATTTAGTCAAGAGTGAAGACTGCGACGACTCGATTCCATTTGACATTCCATTAACCTGGGGTGGCAAACTTGTCGGGTACTTGCATGGAGATATTGTTCGAGGGCTTTAGTTATGAACTTATTTATTGGAGGCTACAAGAGCCTCCTACTTTTAATTAAAGCACCTCATATCGTGTTGATTTGCCCATGCTACTTGTTGGTAGTAGCTAACTCGATCGCCAGTCATAGTACCTGGTTTTGAAGTGCATTAAACGCTCGACGCACGCCACTCGACAAGACGTCGTTATCAAGAATGCACCCGAAACTATCGTTCTTGCGTAGTCGGTCTAATCGGAACACTGCTGAAACTAAACTCACAAAGCAAATCTGTGCTAGATTGAAATGAAACGAACGCCATGAAGGCAAACTGCGCCTGTTTATGTAAGCATTCAACTCACTTCAACATAAAAACCTGCTTCAACGTGAGATGGCGAGTTGAGTGGTTGATATCGCCAATACCATGAGTACAACAGCCATACTCAATAGCCGTAATAGTAGATCCAGTGTCCATGAGTTTGGGATCGAAAACGAGCTGAGACCCACCCAACGATGGAATCCCTGGGTCGGAAGATGACATCCGACACAACGCGTACGTCTCAGCTCGTTTTCGTTTGACTTGCATGCTTGATGACGAGCTGCTTTGCCTTGAGAATTGGTACTAACGATCGGTAGGTGCAATAATGACCTGCTACATAATGAGTAACGGGGTTGACTGATTTCAGCGAGTTTCTGATCGTGTTGCTGACTTCATTAGAACTGAACGATTGCAGTGGTCACAGTGGGTTGAGTTTGTGCAGTGCACCGTGATTGGACTGGAACTGGAGACGAAACTATGTTGAAACCACGCTTGGAAGTGATATGGTTGGTATATTGTACCGTCTGTGATTGAAAGCCGACGAAAGAACGTCACACCTTCATTCAGGTGTCGGGGTATCCGAGCCGAAAGATGTATCGTCCAAGATATGAGATCTCTTCAGAATTCATACCTATAGTTGTCAAATATCTTGACTGGTACATGCAATTCTCGTGGCCTTCAACTCCAAATAAATTATCGTACAAGTCTTCGAGCTCAACAGCAACGGGGGGTCTGGCAGGACGAAGCGACACTGCGTTATGCTTTCGGCTCGGCCTGAAGTCCAGCATGTACGAGACAATGGAAGGGATCACGGTTTACGAGATCCTGAGCGATTATGTGGATCAGTGCATCAAGGATTTCTCACGAAGGCCGCTGTACCCATTCGCGGAAATCCATACGAGACCTTGGTACATGCGATGGCTTTGACAAGCAAGTGTCCGTTGAAGCCTATGTACCAACTATAACGTAGACTGTCGTCCATCGTCTACATCTGTGACCGTTGCGCTTTCACTTCACGCATCTCCACTGAATCGGATCCCCCATTGTTCAGTAAAGCCAAGCGTTTTTGACCATCACAGAGTCCAAGAGAAGCGTGTGTGAACATTTCGGTTGGTGAGAAGCTGTGTCGACGCTGAGTTGGTGCCAGCAAACAGAAGAAATCCTTCGCGACATCTCCTGAGAAATGTGCCTGTGAGCAATGGGATGGGACTGGGTGAGAAGCCCACTATGCGTTCAGAATCGAACTTAGTGGAAGAGTCACACCCACCGTGATTCGGGTCGCACCTACTTTGCAAATCTGATTACTATCCATTTCTATCATATATTAGTTTTCAAAACATTTCTGTGGAGTTCTTCATATACAGATTGGACCGATCATCGCTGTCAACTGACACCATATACTATCTTTGACAGGTCCTCTTCTGCCTCGTTCCTTGGCTTTCGAGCCCATAGTGAACTTTCGAAACGCAAATTACATCAACCTCCACATGGTGCACGAGGACGTTGCGGTTGCGGTGGCATCTCCTCTGAGCGCCAGAGCAGAGCGTAACGCAGCGGACCAGCCGGTCGACGATACGTCTCTACTGGTCCCAGACCACGCGTCGAAGCAACACGATCGTAAACCCTCGAGTAGTGCGAGTCGTACACATAGTCAATCGCGATCGACCATGGGACGGCTTTTACGGACGGGTACCCAACGTACTGCGCGGGTTTACGTTCCCACACACACGGCACAAGATGGTGTACGGCGTATGAAGCTATTGGATGTGTTTACGCATGCAGAACTCGTGGTACTTCATGCCCTTGTGGCATCCATTGTTGATGGTGGTGCCGATGAATTGTTGCTATTGCGACGACATCCATTTCTTGTCCGACAACGTGATGTCTTACGGAGTGTAGTAGGAGATAAGACTACTGTTGCCACACGACTGAAACTTCAGGATGCGAATCCAAAGCAAGGGCGAGAAAATTTTGAAGACTATACGAATGTTCGGGATAGTACATTGAAGAAAGCATTGGAATTGGACTACCCAATGTGGCGGAAAAAGTACTTTCAGAGAAGTATCGATCAACGTCTTCGTCTCAAACGTCGTGATTTTGAAAAACTGTTTCCAGCGGTCACACGGATGTCGTCGACTGTCAAGAAACGCATTTTTGCAATGTTTGATCGCAATGAATCGAAGAAAATTGAGTTTAGTGAATTGTGTGAAGCGTTGGCACGGTGTACACACAAGAAAGCGACAAGTGATGGCGGAAATGATGACGACGAACGAATTGTGGTCGTGTTTGAGTGGTTCATGGAGAAGCACGAGACCAAAGTGACTCGACATGGCCTTGGTCAACTCGAAGCGACTATATGTGCGATTGAGCGGTACTACCAGCTACCTAAAACGAAAGTTCTGCTGCCCAGTGGCGACGGGATCACTGCAGTGGACGTCACGCTCAAGTTGCTGTGTGATCATCTCCTCGCAGGCTCCACATCGGTTGCACCGGATGAATTTTACGATCGGTTATTGCGGTTGCCAGAGATTGTGAATGTATTGATGCGTCCGTTTGATATTTTGAGCCCGATCGTTGCACAGAACGAGATCTTGAAACTGCATGAGACGACGCAGTGGCGAGCGGGTGATACTGGGTACATTGTCTGTGCGTCGTGGTGGAAACGATGGGTTGTCCATACGCAGGTCGAACCCCTCAATCAAGAGGAAGAAGTTGAATATGGTGCCTCGCCGGACCTCGGACCCATCACTAATGCATCCTTGTGTGAGACTGTGGAGGGTATACTCAAGCCTGGTCTTCAACTTGGTGAAGATTTTGTGGTCGTATCGGGTTCAGTATGGCGGAAATTACAGCTTTTGTACGGCGGTGGGCCCGAAATTCCTCGTAAACTTGTTGATCAGCCGAGCGAAGTTCCTGTCGCGCATGTGGACGATGAAATTAACAATATCCAGCAAGTGCTGGAGGGAGAGGACGAGTATGTTTCTTTGAACGAGACAGTTCGGGTGCATTTGTATCCTTTGGTGCTCAATCTACGATTGATGAAGACTGACACTATTCAGACATCACTGTTGCTTTCCCGTCGAGTCATGCTTTCTGGTTGCACAAAGCTCAAGGATTTGCTTCATCGTCTTGGCATTGCCCCAGGTGTCAATGTCCAAAGCGTGTCGTTTTGGATGCGTCGGAATCGATGGGATGTCTGGCGTCGAATTGAATGTAGTCTCGATGCACCCCGCTCTTCACTTGAATTGGTGGGCCTTCAGTCTGGATACGAACTGATTGTGGATTTCAAAGCTTTTGGTGCCAGTTCTGCTGAGGCAAAGAAACAACTTTACGCTGACAATCGATTCGTCCTCTCGCTCTACCAGCCAATGGGCAACGACTTTGTATGTCTCGAACCTGGGATCGATTGCGCAATGACATCTCTCTACTGGACGGCACAGCCTCCTGAACCGGCAGATGAGTTGGGAAATGCTTACGACAAGCACGATTCTGATGACGACCGAGGAGCAGAACTGTACACTGGTGGTCACAGCGGCTTGATCACGAATACTGGCTTTTTTGTCAACTTAAACCAACAGTTCAACTTCTCCAAGAAGCCTCTGCCTCGTTTGATTGCAGCGGCGGATAGCAATGGATCGCATATCGGTGGTGTACGAGCAACGGGATTGGTCAACATGGGTAACACTTGCTTTCTCAACTGTGCGATCCAATGTGTGGGCCACTCACCTGTACTACGTGAGTATTTCTTGTCCCAACGATATATCGATGACATCAACAAAGTCAATACGCTTGGTACAAAGGGCAGGATTGCCGCTGCATACGGAAAGTTGGTCGATACAATGTGGGGCCAATTGAGGGAGTCACAGAATTGCTTCGCGCCCGCAAATTTCCGCGAAGAATTTGCACGACATCGAACGCAGTTTCAGGAATCGAGCCAACACGATGCACATGAGTTCATGGTCTCATTGCTTGATTCACTTCATGAAGATCTAAATCGCAAGCGTGGTGGACGATCTGCATCAAGTGGTGGTTTCCTGTGTCTTCCGTTCTACGGCTCCAATAGTACCAGTGCCGACATTGATGACGACGAAGGTGACAATCCAGGAGTTGAAGACGGCTCATCAACCGGAACGCTCAGTGATGAAGTCGTCGGATCCACTGCGTGGCAAGCACATGCTCGAGTGAACTCTTCTGTCGTTGTTGACCTATTTCACGGTCAAATGCGCAGTGAAACGGTCTGTTCTTCCTGCGACGAGCGCAAAGCAACGTTTGATCCTTTCCTGTTCTTCAGCGTTCCAATCCCTGAGCCACAATTTCTACGGGTTGAAGTAAAGATTTTGCTACAAGTCCGTCCAAAGCAAACAAATCCATCAACTTTGGATATGGTTCCTCCCACCCGACAAGGGTTTTGGTTACCCCATCGTAGCCGTGTTGCTGATTTGTGCTGGGAGATTTCCCAAGAGTATGGACTTGCAGCACGGCGATTTGTAATTGTTGAAGTTCGACGCAATCGGATTAAGCGAATTTTTGACGAAGCTGAAGTACTGGAGACCGTGGTTCCGTTCCGTGAATTATACGCATTTGAGCGTGCGTGGGGAATGGAAGATATTCCGGTGGTCCCTGAGAGAATCGTCAAGACGTTTGGTGAACCTGCAGATGCTGAAGAGGCTCTTATTCTCAAGAATTTGAAGATTCGTCATCTTTCCGACCTGCGTGTCGGATGTCGAGTTGATGGTCTCGGCTTTCATGGCGACTGGCATCCAGGAAGTGTGATTGGAGTATCGACGGGGATGGGGCCGTCTGGACAACCAACGACACATCGTGCACTCGTTCACTTTGACGCTTTTAGCTCCAAGTGGGATAAATGGTTCTCCACAGGAGATTGGGATGAAGGAAACCTACTACCTGTTCACACAAGGACAAAACGCAGTGAGGAAGTATTTGAAGTTCAAGTCGTTCATCGGCGTGCAATCCCAATCCAGGGATCTACGTACGTACACAGTATGCTGCGTAGGCCAAAGAATGCGTCTAATCATGAAGGTTCCGTTCTCGAACTGTTTGGTGTACCAATGTTCGTTACGATTGCCTCAAACCGAACGGCACATGATCTGCATGGAGCGATTCTTTTGCAAGCGTCACGATTCATCCAGGATTTTGAGATGATCGATACACACAGAGTTCCTTACGAAGCTCGAGTGGTGGATCTGGATGATGTGGGATCTGTTCTTGGTGTTCCTCTCCCCAGTGATTCTTCCTGTGTTCTTCAACATTTCGCGACACAAAGCGTCATTGTGCTTGACTGGAACGAGAATGTGTACCAAGACATTGAACAAGAACAAAAAGATCGGATTCCGCAAGAAATGGCCAAGCTCGAACGTGAGCATATTCGCTCAAAGAGCAGCGAATCGATTCTAAGCAACTCGACGTCACTCACTTCTTGTCTCGAAGCTTTGTTCAAAGCCGAGGATATTTCGTTGGACGACCATTGGATATGTGATCGATGCGGAGTCCAGCGTGCAGGTACACGACGAAGCGATGTATGGAAGCTTCCGGATCTCGTGATGATTCAGCTCAAACGATTCCAGTACCAAGAAAACGGGTATCGTCAAAAAGTGCGCACAATGGTGGATTTTCCACTGTACGGTCTTGATTTTTCGCAATGGATGGGCAAACCAGGCTCTGGAAATCATGGGAGTACAGATCCGAGTTGTGTGTACGATTTGTATGCCGTGGCAAACCATGTCGGAGGACTTGCACGTGGTCATTATACGGCTTATTGCAAATACGACAGTGACTTTGAAGAAAGCGCACGAACCTTTTCAGCTCATGAACGAGACCACCAGCACCGTGGCAGCGTTGCAGACATTCGATTCGACGATGTGTGGTACCGTTTTGATGACGAAAAGGTCGTGGAGATTGCACCATCCGATATTGTTACCGAAGCGGCTTACGTTTTGTTCTACAAGCGCCGTAATCTATCACCCCACAACGTACTCGCGTATGCGATGTAAATTAGAATCTCATTTTGATGTGTTCGACAATATGGCAAACCAGCTGAACAACATCTATTCTTACGATCCCCGAATTGATTGCGAAAAATCATGTGAGGTAGATGTCCCAATGCACAGCGCCAATTCGAAACACCGAGCACTCTGTTCATTGGATGGCATTAAAGAGATATTATAATATCTGTGATGCATTAAAAATGTCAATCTCTGTTATGGAGAATTCCCGACCGTTTGCAGTATCCATGTGACTAGTGAGTTCAACTTGAGCTTTCCAATCACATGGATGCATACCTACAATCATTCCTCGTCGTACTTAGACAATGCATTCCGGTGCACTTGAAGTTTTGCCCTACACCTATATGGTGATTTGTCCATTTTTTCAGTCGTTGGTCCGACTGTGAAAAGCTCGAGCAACCCAGTCACTGGAGGGTTTGGGGTTGCCTTTCAGAATGGGGATGTGCATTCTTTTTGTTGGAACACATCACGCTATGGTCTAGGCAGTACATGGCATGCTTGTGCGGTAGTGTTGTGGCAATATTACCAACACGGTGGCAATCCACTGTCATTGCCATGATGCACCGTGTTCCGAATATGATCTCGTTCCACAATTTGGTCACTGCATACGAATGTTACAGCATGGTTATCCTGTTGTCCTTCCTGTGCAGAACCGGAATCTCTAGATTTCCCGAGACAGACCATCAAAGTGTGGATGACGACATAGACGACGGCAACTTGCCAGTCGACATCGTTCGCATGATAGATTCAGACGAAAGCGAAATGCAGTTGAGAAAACCAATCCATTAAAATCTAGTACGCAGCGAGTGTGTGTGGTATCCTAAAGCTGCTTATCTGGGATCTGCATGTTCCGATAAACGCCCACCATAGTGATCTGCACAACAATTATCTGTACGTTCGGATGCGGGACGTTTGCATCCGTCAACGACACAGCGTTTTCCTAATAAATGAAACCCAGTTAGATCCCCGAACACTTCGCTGTCAGTCACCACGTACCTCCACCATGAGCCCAGCATTTTCCATGAGACACGGCAATCTTTGTACATCCTTCCTCCTTGCACCGTGTGCCACCACCATGGGACCAGCAAATACCCCTGGATTTCGCACGCTTGGTGCAGCCCTCAATCTTGCATATAGTGTAGCCACCTGAAAGATAGGAATGCGCTCAGTGTCCTGTTCCGATCTCTTGCTAGTCCACAATTGGTACCGTGTTTCCAGCAGAGTCCTCGGTTCTGTGCACGGCAATTGCAGTCGTCCACGCTGCATCGTTTCCCTCCCTGCAATACATCGTATCCTTAATCCCTCGGTCTTCCCTTTCAACCTCCTCGACGTACCCCATGGCGAATGCACAAGCCGTGGTCCACTACGTATTTCTGACACCCGGCCTCTTTACAAATTCGCGCTTTGCGCTTCTTGGTCTTGCGCGTCGATGAATCCGACGAGCTTGCGGCCTGTTCGGCAGCACTGGCACCCATTCGCATGCGATGGGCATGCCGGTGCTCGTCTTCATGTTCGCTTAGGGTCTCGTCCCCATCATCATCACGCATGATCTCGTCCATTTGATTAGATCTCCTATCTTGAGCGTAATTGTCGTCGTCGCTTTCATGGCCAAGGATAAATCCGATTGACGCTTTTGTGTGTGGTCGGGAACTCTCAGTGGCAGGGGCCACAGGGACTGTGTCATTATGGCGAGCGTCATCGTCCGCTGCACTCATAAGATCGCGTAGCGATAGGCCACGCATGTTCATTTCGAATCTAACGACAGGCGGCACACCGCGGCACACGCGCACGGGTAGTGGCGCCCGTCAAAATCCCGAGACGATGCCCGTCAGCGCTTCGAGCTCACTGGCAAATTGAGCCAGTAGACTAGCAGTAGTCGTGCTAGGGCGGTAAAATACGGTACTTTCGTGCAACCGCCAGATGGGGTTGTTCCCGAAAGCGAACGTTGCAAGTTGAGGGGCACCATGTGCCTGACCAAACAAAGACACGATGCCAATAAACCATCCCAGCGGTCGAGACTGCCACACCGGCATTTATTTCGAAACTTTCGCCTGTTGGAAAGGTCGAACTTCGAAATAAGAACATACAAATTTGCGCCTGGCAAAAATTAGTTGATGATGTGTTTATGGAGGTATCACCTGGAAAGATTCAGTCAGGTGTTTTGTCGCTGGAATGACGCTCCTTGGGTTTGTGTCAAAATTGATACGAGAAGTGGCTGGAACCCAGGGGTAGGGACATTGCAGGTGACTTTCTTCTTTCGTTTTGTTTTGGTCCATTTTTTCTCAGGGAAAGAATTTATTCGATAACTCACCTGCACTGCGACTGGATAGAACCGAACGGTGTGGCAACTTGTCGCATTCAGAACCTTTGCTGCAATTTTGCAACTTTCCGACCGTTCGAGATGGGGGATTGCGCATCCAGTTCTGTGAAAGAGTGCACGTCTTTTTTCTATCCTGAAGCAGCGGAGCATCGTTTTGGTCGTCTTGCCTCACGACTCCATGATGACGATTTAGGGCGTCACCATAATCACGTGAGCATAGTGAATTCAAGGATAGTCTGCTATATGGCTATATGTACAGTAGACAGATGTGAAATGTCTCTCGTTGCTCCAGTCGCTTCGGTGAACACTGTCATGTATCATTTTGTCCGCAACACCAAACGGTGACATGCACCCACGAAGATGGTGCATGGGTCAGTCAGATGCAACGCGATATCTCAGACAAACGACTAGCACAAAACGATATGCATGGAGCTGAGATTATTACAGAAAAGCAGCTCACTCGATGTGCACGACCGAACGCATCAGTGATTGCTGAGAACAGTCGGTGGATGGAACTTCGATAGCACGACCACTCTCTTGTCCAGACTTCAGTGGTCGATCGCCTCAACCGAATTACCTTCACTGGTGTAATGCTCACTGCAATAATTGTTGGTGCGTTCGGATGCTGGCTTGCGGCACTTGCCAAATTCACAACGTTTGCCTAAGAACAGAAATGGTAAGCATCTCGAAAGTAGAGTAAAAGTCAACAAACGGACCTCCTCCGTGTGCCCAACACAGTCCATTCGAGACGGCGATCTTGGAACAATCCTCTCGCTTGCAGCGGGTCCCACCGCCATGGGACCAACAGATACCCCGCGACTTGGCGCGCTTTGTGCATCCATCAACCTTACAGATTGTAAACCCACCATGCTTCCAACAAAGTCCTCGATTCTGTGCGCGACAGTCACATCCTTCGATGTAGCATCGCTTGCCTCCCTGTAAATGTATTCGATTGTAGAGATATGTCAGATACTTGTACCACGGCGTTCGCAAAGCAGAGGCATTTACGTACCCCATGGCGAATGCACAGTCCGTGATCTACCACGTACTTGGTGCAGCCCTCGCTGGTACAGATTCGCGCTTTTCGTTTTTTCTTTGTGGGTTCCGTCGTTGGTGCAGCCGCCCGATCAACTTGTTGGACGCTCACAGGGTCTGTACCACGAAGACTCGGGCGTGGTAAACGTAATGGAGACGAATTATACGATGAGGATTCTCCTGAGCTATCCGACGCGAAACGTGCACGCGCTACTACAGAATGTAATGGACGTGGTTCGAATCGTGGTGCTAAGTTGGACTCGACCACTTCAGGGCGGAATCTTTCGTCGCGTCCATGGTGACGGTGAGTCGGAGTCCGAGACTCGCCGAGAATATATCCCAACGAATTCTTGGTTGGCGGGGAGTCCGTCGACAGTGTTCGACCTCGATAACTCTGTTCAAGGCCCATTGGGGCTGACGATGGGGCTAGAATCGGACTTAGTCCGTTATTTGGCATTGATCGCAAGTGGCTTCGAGTGCGAAGCAGCGTAGGTATTGTAGGTAGTGGGGCGTACGATCGCTCGTCGGATGTCAAGTACGGTGAATCCCTCCGCGTTGGATATTCATCTCCTCTTTCTGAGCGGACACGGCTCCCAACACCTTGATTCCCAGCTTGACGGCGTTGTACCGGCGCATGGAAAACCATGCTGTCCTCACGGAATGAGAATGGCGTGTTCATGCTCTCGCCCTTGACCTTCAGAATGCTCAAGCTAGTCGACAGAGCCTTGAGCCACGTGGAGACGAGCAACTCTCTTCGGCGTTCGGGGCGTGAAAAAAGAAATGACGCAGAAGAAAACGGTGATTGCTTAGTAAGACCAAGCCAATATTGAGCGGTTGTAGAGGGGAGCGGAGCGGAGGGAGCTGCTAGTTGGGAAGTGGAGCGTACCGGAGAACCGTTCTTTCTGAGACGCTGGGGTGGTGACTGTTAGCCTCGTTATCTTCTTGAAGCGAGGGTGATCGAGAAGGAGTACGATTGGCGCTCTCTGTGTGCTATATTCTGACCAGCCGCTCTGCTCCCCAATGCGCGTTGGTGGCGTGCGTTTCACCCCCTGTAATTATAAGCCCGATCACGTCCAATCCTAAAATACTGTACTGAGTAGGTCCAGCAACTTTTAGAACAATCCGGGTTGCACCACTGGTTTTTGCTGGCTATTCTGGACCGACAACGCGAGGGGAGAACCTTCTTCATAGTTGTGGAACAGTTCTGTTGGAACAAAACCACAGCCCGACCTTGTCACGGTACGTACTATTGGCGGGACCAATGATATTGCACAGACAGACAAAACAGATGTCTGTAAGATGATCGAACAGGTTTTTAGGCCTCTTATGCATATCACGTTATGTTCTAGCAACCCGTTTCAAAACACGGTAGATCCGAAACGGCACCACAAAATCCTAGAGATCGCAACATCATGGAGCGAAAGCTCAGCGTTGGCTGGCGCCTTACGGTGCTATCGCTATTACTCCTACTAGATATCCGAGATCTCTACTTCAAGTCCCAGTGGCTTGGCTCAGACGACACATATCGCTTCTCGTCCACTAGTATCGAACGCCTATTGTCTCCCTCGTCATTGCATCTCAAACCCAATGCATCCGATACCACTATCCACACCAGTGGATGGCGGTCATTCCTACAAGCGTGTGATGGTCTCGATGGTTTCCAAGGGACGTATTTTCTTCATGCTCGTCTCCAGAACTGTACTGTTGGTGCCCATGCCGAGACCAGTATACGTTTGGTCCCCGAACTCCTCGTGAGTAGTGGAATTCGTGCTGATTCCATGGCATGGGCGGCGTGTCAAATGCTGTACATACATCGTCGTCCACCATTGTGTCATGAAAACATTGTACTCGAATTTATTCGTCGCTATGCCATGGCGTATCCACCCCAGCTTCCACGCAGTGCCATGCTCTTACCAATGTCGGATGCCGAAGCCGAAGCTCTTCATCTCCTCGACGTCATCAGTCAGAGTGCACCATTGTCTGCCATCGTCTGTGTCGAAGGATTTGAGTATACTGGTTCCAAGGCAGTGACACCAGCTACGCTGTTTGCTTGTGCAAGTCCAACCGTCGATCAGGTTGCCTTCATTGGTGAACATGCAACGTCGTTTGCTTTGCTGCATCGCAAACTAGCGTGGTTGACTGTCTACGACCTCAATGTTCTTGGCATGCACTTCGTTGTACGTCAAAACGCAATCAGTTTGTTCTCCGTTGTGGACGCTCGTGTCGATCACCAAGCTATGACGCTTGTGCACGAATCGACAGTCAACGTGAGTTCCTCCGGCGTGTTGTATCACCTAATGATTGGTGTTGATCTTCTCTTACTACTAGTGCATGGACTCAGCGCACTTGAGCTTGCTGTGCTGGTCACGTGGCGAAGTGAGAGTCTCAAGCGTAATGGTGGAGATGTTGGGAAGCTCTCGATGGGATTCTTTGCAATCTCTTTGTATCGAAGTACCCCTGTCATCGTTCTTACCGTACTCTCCCACCTCCTCTCATGGATCCTTTTATTGCCACTCAGTGTCGTGCTCTCGTGGAGCGAGTCTGTCCCAAGTCAGTTGCATGCCATTTTGACAATGGTTCGTGTTTGGGTGCTCGTCTTGCTCATGTTACGAGCTGTGTGGCACTGCGTGTTGGTGACTCATGAATCGTTGGCGTACAAAATCGCCCAACGCACATTTGTGTCAGTGTTTGAAGTTGTCATAGCCACTGCATTGGCCATGGTTATCCTCCATCGCCACCTCTCGGGTGTACGTGAACAAAACTATAATCTTGATACACAACGTCTTCGTGACGCGACCACGTTTGATGGTATCGCCGTGATTAGTAACGCGTATCATGACGAGCAAGATTATTTTCCGCTCGCTAGTCGAGCATCAACACTGTTGTTGCTATATATCCAACTCGTCTACGTCGTGTGTCTCTCATTCGGATTCATCATCCTCGTTTTGTGTGGACGCTTCGTCTACTTCAAGCAGTTTTCACCGCCTAATGGTAATGGTGGGTCATACGCGCGGATTCCTGCCGAGGATCTTCTCGATACACCGATTCGAGCCGAACAGCTCGTACGCAGTCGCTTGTCCCTCGAAGTGCTTTCTCCCGGTCAAAAGTGGCTTCGACCTGAACAGTTCTTGGAGCATGGGGTCGTCCTTGAAGACGGCAAATACTTACATACACGACAGGGATTCTTAGGTGTCGCCAAGCCCAAGATTTTTATTGACGACAATCACGACGCTGTTGGCGCCAGAGGCTATCTCGATAGTCCACGACGTGACAATGGTGCTGTGAATATCAAGCATGAAGATCCTTTAACGGCGGATTCGCCCACAAAGAAGCGTCGCATGTCGGCTCATATCCCTTCACTCCGCTAAGTAGGACTCGTGACCATTGGCAAGTTGCCCTAAGAAACCGTGAGTGAAGACGACACGTTCAACAAACCAACAAACCAACAAACATGTCGTTATGTTTCTTTAGTAGTTGGTCTATTCGAAACGAGAGTATCAAATCGTGAATAAGAACTTTGATCATTGACACGCACACATGGCCTTGTCATCACAGCAACGCAGAACCCTCGCGATTGTGCGTGGAATCCCGTCACTTGATTCATCTCCTTGTTATGACACGCAGCGTAGAGTTTAGCACAGCGATTCAAATCCCCTTGAAGCACTGCTTTGCGCGTCGCATCAAGGATCTCCACACCGCGAAAGTCGGCCAAGCAATAGTCACTCAGCTATTGATTGAATAGTCACTCAGCTCCAGATCCGAGTACTGACCCCCCAGGAGCAAAGCGATCAATGGGGTCCTGTAGTTGTTCTCCTTCTTCCCGCAGCTCGATAACCCAATACTGGTGTCCACGAATCGTAAAATTAACGAATCCAGGAGACCCAAAGAGCGTCCAACGTCAGCGGATGTCACAATGGTACTTGGTGTGCATCAATACACTGCCTTGTAAAACTCCAACTGCCATGCAGCCAACAGTGGGAAATCCGGTGTCCACATGACTTGTCGGGTTGTTGTGCCAAGTAACTCGTAGTTCATTGCATCTAAAGAGCGATGGATCAACTTTTTCAGTGTCGTCGGTCCATCCTCTGCCCTGGGGATGTGGTCAATACAAGTCTTGAGAAAGTATCGTCACATCACAGGAGAATAGAACTGGTATAATAACGGAGCAAAATACACACCAACACGCCAATGCGAACACACTGGTCAAGCATCAATTGATTTCCACCGACGTGCACGTTGTCGGACAGAGTGGGACACCGTTAAAATTTACGAGCGAGAACCATTTTCCCTTCTTTTAAGAGCATCTCCACCGGCAGACCAGGAAGGCATGCTCGAGACGCCCATTTTTAAAATGTGACGTGTGGGAACACAAATCCCCACACGTCACATATGCCCTTTGGGAAAGATACAATGTTGCGTTACCTCAACATAATCGTTCTTAAGTTGCTGACGTGAAACATTACAAGATCCATGGTTGAAGTCATAAAGTCCAAAAGGAAACATACCGACATGACCACGGTCGTCGAGATCGTCGATCATGCGCGGGAGTTCAATCGTTTTATCGACATTACGCGTCTCGAGCGCATGCATCTGATCTACCGCTCGTGGATTTCCAGTACTGCCAGCGTTGAAAGTGGATTCTCCCTCACACAAGACGAGCTGGAATGTGTGCTCGAGTACCCCTCTAATTCCCACCA
>JAADWU010000182.1:0-16604 GCA_023336255.1 Pythium graminicola
AAAAGAAACTCAAGAAGAAGAAAAAAGGATACGATGTACACGAACGAAGACATTATTTTAACGACGATGGGGTGGTCAATCTGCTGTACGTATGGCAATGGATTATGGGCTTGGGAACACTAATATGCAATAAATTCATTCTTTTAGGGCGCCGCCTGCCGATGGAGAAGACGAGGTCTCCTTGACGTTGCTGTCGTATCCTTCCGTCTCACAGGATCAGTCGTTTGAAACTTGCGGTACACGACGTCGCAAACGTAAAGCCGTTGGGCATTATTTCAGTGACGAAAGTGCGAGCGACGAGGAGGAGTTATGATCCATCTCAATAAATTATTGTTCATCAAGGTCTATCTGATTGTATCAAATGATGCAACCTACGCTTTTCGTGGTTTCTTGGTAGGTCGATGATTGCTTTGATTGCCACGCAGGAGGCCCGTGTATTTGATCATTCGTGCTGCCATTTCGTGTGCCGAGACTTCTTCCTGTCGTTCACGTTCTTCCGACGCGGCAAATTTCGTTTGACGGGACACTTCACGGTATTCGTCCTAGTCATAATCCATCGTATCATTAGGTGAGACTCCTTTCGTGCAGCTCAAGGTTGAGCACGTACTTCGACTGCTTTATTAAAGCCACCAAAGGATCGACGACCGAAAATCGGTGCAACCGATGGATCTGGAACGTCCCGTGTGCACACTAATCGCCTGTGGATCATGCAGTAGGATTATTTAGAATCATACCGCAATACAGATACTCGATCCAACGTACAGTGACGTCTCGTGGTCGTCGTCCAGCACCCACGTATCATTCTTTTGTTGTTGCTCAATGGCCTGCCGTTTTTCGTCCGCACTGGTTTTCTTACGCTGCATAAACTAGACTCCATACAACATCAGTATATCCCCATACCAACGACTGGTGGTCTCCGTACCTTCATCGCAAGGGTCTTTTGCGTCAATGCCGATTTGGTCGTTGATCGTGGTTCACTTGGTCCTGTGGCGTTTAGTGCTTTTACAGCGTCTTCATCACGTCCTTTCGCACTGGATTTAGGTCCTTTAGCTCCCGTAGACTTGGGTTTTTGACTTCCAGGCTTCCACATCGTCACGCCAATCGAGATCGGGATGCAATGGCGATGGTGATCGCCTATTATTCACACCGCTTGGTGGTTGGAGGTTGGGCCATATCCCGAATATGACATGTTTCAATACGGGATAGGTTAGTCTTTGAATTAGTTTAGGGTGCGTACTCCACCGATACTGTCTGTACCCCTCTGTTTCGAGTGGTATGTTACATACGCGTCATCGACCTGTCACCTCCAATCAGGGACAGTGTCCCGCATGTCGCTTTTCTCAACACGGGACGACCATAACCACCCTCACTAGGACGACCGTGGTTACGACATCCTCCTTCCTTCATTCACGGCGAGGACCGGCCGCTTGCTTCCCTCTCGCTTTTGCTTTGTATCTATCTCTCCCTCGTGACGAGACCACTTCCAACATCCAACGTTTGTTGTTGGGCAATCGACGTTTTCCCCACAATTCTTCCAATGGCACGACCTTTGTCCCTCGAAGTGGAGACCGATGGGGGTGTGGATTCCGCTATGAGTTCGCCATCCAGTAGTACGGGTACCTCTGAAGTCGCATTTCGTTTGTCGGAAATTGAAAATGCACATTTGTGTCCCAGTGGTCGTATGAAAATGGACGAATTATTTCGACAATGGTTGAATGTCGATGGTACAAAAGAAATGATTCATGGATTGGTGGATGATATTCGTAGTGGGAAAGGGATTCCACTCGAAGCGTTAATGCCAAGTACAAATCATCATCATAGTGCTGATTCACCTGCCCGAAGTCCTAAACGACCACCCAATTATCAGCCGTTTGGGGGTGGTTCCCCTTCGTCATCGGCTAGCAATTCGCCGTTGATGACGGGGCGCAAACGACAACATATCGTGAGTTTGTTTGGCGATGAATTGCATACGTTAGCAGAATTAGAGAAACGCGAGCCCCCTGCGAAAGAAGACGTGGTCATGAGTGACGGTGATCAAGTGATGGAAGCTGCGCCCGTCCCGACGACCGAAGCCCCGAAACCAGCCAATGCCATGCAAATTCCTCGCTTTTACGTCCCTGGTGAAGGTCGACGAGGTCGATTACGTGGTCTTTCGACCGATGCTGTTGCACGTAAAACCGTACGTGTGTTGGTTGTGTATGTAAATAATTTTGTATTGACCTGCTTTGGTTGGACAGAGCGATATTGAGGCACGATTCCGTGATTTCCCAGATGGTATGAAAGTGGAAGATTTTGTAGCAATCACCAAGGACCTATGTGGGTTTCCTTCGTTCTTTAATGCTCCATTTTTTCGACGTATTTTATCGGCGGCCAATAATGGGGAAATGCCGAGTCCAACCGCCACAGACGACTCGCTCAAGATCACAAAAGACATGTTTGTGCCGTTTTGGCTCAAGGAACTCGCGCCGTATGATGATGTTGAACGTTTTTTCCGAGTGGTATGTGGTTTGCGAGCGGCTGTAAAGTCTCCTGAGAATGCTGACAGTCTCTACATCAGGTGAAACAACCCAAGAACGATTACATTGAACGAGATGATTTTGCCCCCTTTCTCCATGGTAGGTGATTCATCGACATCATTTTCTATGGGATCAACTAACTTGTGGTTGTCTTCGTACAGAATTACTAAAGTATCACCCCGGCCTGGAGTTTTTGGCTGGTACGCCCGAGTTTCAAGAGAAATATGGTACGTTTTATCAATTGTTTCTCTCTGGATTGGTATCTCATCACATGATTATGACAGCATTGACGGTCGTCGTGAGAATTTTCTATTCGGTGGATCGAGATAGCAGCGGCAGAATCACGCTTCGTAAACTCCGTCGAAGCAATTTGCTCGAAGCTTTCAACATCGTGGATGAGGAAGAAGATATCAACAAGGTACGAACTGCTACGCCACCTTAGACTTGGGAGTATTATCTCAACCTGATTGTTTTTATTTCAGGTGAACGCCTATTTTTCATATGAGCATTTCTACGTGCTATACTGCAAGTTCTGGGAAATGGATACGGATCACGATTTCCAACTCAGCCCAGATGATCTCGCAAGATATGGTGGTCACTCGTTGACAAGAATCATTGTCGATCGGATATTTGAGCATGGCAGACGTCCCTTTGCACGTGTCCAAAATCTATCGGCAGAAGAGAAAAAGAAGATGAGCTACGAGGATTTCATTTGTGAGTATCCGATCACCTGAAGTCTTGATGCATCCAATACTGATCTCATTGTTGTGGTAGACTTTATGCTCTCGGAGGAAGACAAAAGTAATCCGATCAGTCTGCAGTACTGGTTCGAATTGATCGACACACATGACGATGGCGTGATTCGCTCGGATGAGATGCGCGTCTTCTATCGCCATCAAATGCACCGTATGGAGTGTCTCGGTCATGAAGTTGTTCCATTCGAGGATATTTTGTGTCAAATGTGCGTATTCATGGGTTGATGTGATTCTAGTGCATCTCAATCTTACGCATTACCATGGCAGGTCTGACTTGTTGCATCCAGCTGTGGATGGTGAGTTTTATCATCGCGATTTCATCAAGGAAGACAAGATTCGTGTTGCCGGTGTGTTTTTCAATGTCCTTTTCAACCTCAGCAAGTTTATCGAGTTCGAGCAACGTGATCCATTCTTGCTTCGCCAGCAGCTGGCCGAGCCCGAACTGACGTGAGTTGTGCTTACTCCATAGTTGCAGTGACGCATGATACTGATACTGACATGGCGGGATGTTTTGTGTAGTGATTGGGATCGATATGCACGTTCCGAGTATGCGCGATTGGCAATGGAAGAAGAGGGACGTGAAGATGACTCGGCAATGGACATTGATACGATGGATGGATGGTATGTCTCCGATGAACAGGAAGACGACAATGAGATCATGAGTTCGGGATCTGTGACAGCGAATCGCACAGTTGAAGCGCCATTTTAAGCATGCCAGGACTCTTCACTCACGATTTAGACGGACACAATGAGCTTTCAAGTCCAGAAACACCAGCATCAGCGTAGGACAACCATTTCTTCCACCTCCAATATTGCTAGACGGTTTTACAATTATATACCTTTTGCCTGCTCTCTCTTTTCCCGTGCTGCTTCCGCAGCTGCTCGTTGAATTTGCTTGAGCTTGTTTAGGCGATCATTGCATTGTTTGAGCATTTTGACTTGCATTTGGCATTTGGTCCAATCACGATCATACTCGCCGAGACAATCTTCCAACTTGTAATAATCCTTGGAACAACCCATTTTCTCAATCATTTCATCAATATCCAAATCTTCCCCAAAATCGCTTTTACTGCCAGCATGAAGGCCGGTAATCACGGCCGGTGGTGTTGGGGTGCTCATTGTGCGGTCAAGATCAAGTCTCCCATTGCGCGTGTCACTGGCAAGGTATGATCAGAAAAGTAATTTGTAGGTAAGTAGCGGCTAGATTTGAGAGTGTCGTAGTGGGAGAGCTTCGAGAACACCCTCAATATAACGACTCTCAATATAACGACATTATCGTATCGATACTAAATAGACATTGTAGCCATATTGGACACGTCAGTAAAATCAGGTTAAAAATGACGGGTGGGTACGAACAAGTTGAAGTCTTGACCCGTACCCGTTTACCCCCATTTCATTCGAGCAACATGGGGATTGCAATAGAGAAATCGAGTGAGGAAAGAAGCAAAGTGAAAGATCGGTGATCTTCACTCAACGTTTGCTCTACTAGAGGCTTCGTTCGCGGCGAATACAGTAAATAGTATTGACGACGATTCTTCTGGCTACGTATTCATCCCAGTCGCACGGAATTTCGCCTAACAGAACCAGAGAAGCCTCGTTTTTTTCTCTTCTTATCGTTGATTGACAGTTTTGAAGACCACCACAAGCATGGATCGCAGTGCGTACGAGTCGCTCTTTCGTGAGACCTTTAACAATTTGGTTGCGCAAGGGATAGAACCGAATGTGGCAGCTGCACAAGCCATGCAAGAGATGCAGCGCTTCGCCACAGACGAGCATAATCAAGAAAATCAAGCAACATCTCCACCACCGTCAACTAATAGCCAAGAGTCCACAACACACAAAGAACTGGACGCAGATACCGATATGATCGAGTCAACGACTGTTGTAGATGCTGTTGTTGCGATCGATGAGAAAATGGAATCCCTTGAGACAGACGCCGCTGCGACGACAGTTGGGAACGACACGGAAGGCGATGTTGACATGGCGCGAGCGTCTTTCATTGAAGAAGCGTCGGCTCCCGCAACTGTCTCTCCTCCGCCTGCACCCGCTACTGTGGTGATCGAGTCGAGTCCCCAAGAACCACTGGGGATTAAACTGAAAGAAGCGTTGTATGCAGCCGGTGAGACTGATGATTATCGAGAAGTGAAGAAGCTTTTGTACCAGATTTTCTCGGATATCTCCAACGTCAACGACGCGTTTGCTGCGCCGGGATCGAGTGAGGTAGATTCTAATGAAGAGTGGTGGGGGATCGAGCGTGATGATCTTCAAGAGGTTTACGCGTTACTTGTGGATGCACTCGGCCGCTCAAGCGATCAATCGGCGCTTCAGAATACATGGCGTAATGCGCTGGAAACACTTGTGACACAGCCATGGAATCTCTGCTCAACGTGGACCAAACCGTCGCAGCTGAGGTTCTTTATGGTACTTTTTGAGCATCCATTGCTTTTTGATCCAGACTACCTCAACGTTACAGGCGGACTGTGCAGGCTGTTTTTCCACTTGGCAGAGCCATCCAAGGATCTGCTACGAGCCCAGTGGAATACATACTTTTCCAATGATGAACTACATCGGCTCCTGCAAATTCTCCAGCAGTCGATCACAGTGTGTCTCTACGGATCGAAGAAGATGGATCTTGTGTACGCAGCATGTGCTGTATTGAAGGAACTGCACCGAATCAACTTGGTGCGTGACCCTGATTTTGCTACGTATGAAGATTTTTATAATGATGCTGTGAACTCCGAAGTCGACATTATTCAAGACTATACTCGCTCCATTTTCTTCCTGAAAAAGCGTCATCGTGGTGATGAGGAAGATAGTGATTTCTTTGCAGCGCAGCGACGGATGCTTTCCGAGATGTCTTTCTGCGATTTCCCTTTTGTGCTTGATGCCGCATCGAAGAGTCGAGTACTGCAAGTGGACTCAGAGCTTGAACAACGTGCGCGCCAACACGACGAAATGGAGGCTCGCGTCCTCTCAGGATCATTTACACCATTCCTGATTCTGAGAGTGCGTCGCGACAACATTATCGAGGATGCGTTGCAGCAACTCGTCCGGGTGTCACCTGATGCTCTCAAGAAGCCGCTGAAGGTGAAGTTCATCGGCGAAGAGGGAATAGATGAAGGAGGAGTTCGGAAGGAATTTTTCCAAATTCTCCTGCGACAACTTCTCGATCCAGCGTTCGGAATGTTTACATATGACGAAGAGACACGCTCGTTGTGGTTCAACAGCGATTCTTTGGAAGCCACGATGGAGTTTGAGTTGATTGGGATCCTGCTTGGTCTCGCAATTTACAACTCTGTTATATTGGACCTCCAGTTCCCTCATATCGTGTACAAGAAGCTGATGCAATGCCCACTCGGTTTGGAAGATGTGGAGATAGCAATGCCGATATTAGGCAAGGGCCTACGTCAGCTCTTGGATTTTGACGGGGACGTGCAAGAAGTTTACCAGCGAAACTTTGAGTATTCCTATGAGGTGTACGGTGAAGTCAAGACTGTTGAGCTCAAGCCGAGTGGGGCAAGCATCCCAGTCACAAAAGAAAATCGAGCGGAGTATGTGAAACTGTACGTTGATCACATTTTGAACGGATCAATTGCTCGGCAGTATGGCGCATTCCACAAGGGATTTCATTTAGTGTGCAATGGCGAAGTGCTGGAGATGTTCCGATGGGAAGAGCTGCAGTTACTGGTATGTGGTAGCTCGGAGCTAGACTTCGAGGCCCTCGAAGAAGCAACTCATTATGAAGACGGTTTCACAGAAGACAGTGACTGTATAAAGTACGTACGAGTATCACTCGCAATTTGTTCTGTTCGAATGGCTCACCGAGTGTTCACGACAGGAACTTCTGGAGCGTGGTTCACGAATTCTCCATTGACGAGAAGAAGAAATTGCTCAAGTTCTCTACTGGGAGTGATCGCGTCCCGATCCGCGGACTGTCGAACTTAGTATTCGTTATCTCACGGAACGGCCCTGATTCGGACCGACTTCCGACTGCTCACACGTGGTCTGCTGGGTTGGTTACGTATTGGTCAAGGCAACTATCTAATGCTGTGTTTGTGGATAGTTTCAACCACCTTCTCTTGCCCGAGTATAGCTCTCGGGAGAAAATGAAAGAGCGCCTACTTTTGGCGATTACACAGGCTGAAGGATTTGGTTTGCGCTGAGGCTGATCCTTTCTCCACTCCTCAATGCTGGTGATGACTGGATAATACAGGCTCCGATAGCCTTCTCAGATGAGAATACCTTTTGTGAGCACTTCTACATTGGATGAGTAGCCTCGCATTTTCTCGATGGTGTTCCCTACTAACGCTACAGTGTGTATGAAAGATCTGTCCTGGGCGATAAATGAAGGAATTAATGCATGTACAGGATCTATCATCCTCGAGTTCGATCAAGAAAGCCACTATATTTCCACCCTAGAGAACCGACCTCCCAAAACTTTGTACCCATCCATTGTGGACACACAAGTTGCTCAGCTGCCGTTGTGGATCGACACTCGCACCGTTCAGTATGCATCTCATGAGATATCGTTCTCCGTATCCCCAAGACTGATGGAAATTACCGCGCCTGGACTGTGTCTGTTGCAGTCGTGGTACTACATTTTGTGAACTGTACGCCTGCGAGGCCACAACGGCTCATGACGCACTTTCGATTGGAAGTTGAAGTCATCGACAGTTCATCTCAAATGGGAGCTTAGGAGATTGTATCATTTTGCATTGAAGATCCCCAAGTGATATGTGTTGAAAGTCTGTTCGGAATGCGAACACGGGAACTGAAGGCCTTCCGTTGGTGTTTTACACTTTTACCTCAGCGTTCATGTCACCCAAGCACACCTGAGGATGTGATTGATATCATTGAGATTGGACTGTCCCAGCAATACCAATGCCAGTCAGTCGTTGCCATTGGATCCTTCGATGCAAGTCGATGTGTCACCTTGGCGTATGGTTTGGCGTCGTATGGTGATATTGTGTCTGCAGTTCTTCTCGTTTGTGATGGCGGTGCGTATTTTCATCTCCCAGTCAAGGCGCAACCACTACACAGACCATGGAACTATACTCGAGCCAATCGTTCAAGTGATGAAACACCACATGCATATAGCAAATGGAGACATCGATATGAGCAGTTGGGTTATCGGATTCTCGCTGTCTGGGGTCTCATTGTGCTCACAGTGCATATCCAGTCAGCTATCACACCCAGCAACCAACTACCAGTGCCTGATGCAAGTGAGACCGTGGTTCAAGATCTACAATTCGACACTAGTTCAGTGGGGTCAAGAGATGCCGCTCTCACACAGACCGACAATCCTAACATAGTATGTGTCTTCATGGTAACCTTTGAAGCCCAAGGCATTCCATCAGGATTGTGTTGTCGAGACCTTCCGATGACGAGATTGGACGTGTGCAATGGAAAGTAACAATGAGATTGTCGACGTGTGACCGGTGGGGGTGTGTTTGGTGATTGATGAAATGCAAATATCAACGTTTCCGGGCGCTCGTGTGAGGGTACGGCCGACATATTTGTCGACTGCCTTAAATATTTTCACTGATAACGCTTCCAGTTCGTGGGAGAACGAAGGCCTTTTGTTTATCAGCTTGAGCAGCATTTCCGATCACGAGTCTCCCTCTCGAGCTCTGGACATCAAAACTGGTGCTACTTGTGATGGTCGTGTAGACCAAGGTAACCAAGCTGGATAGATTCAGCACTGTGCTTATGTTCTCCGGGGTACGCCATTGTGTTCGAGCTTAGAAGATGTGGATGGCGCAGCGCTTAATGACTCTAGTTTGGATAGTCAATTTTACGGCTGCCGATGGATTTGATGATCTTACGTATTGCCACTGAAGAATGAAGCTATCAGCAATCTATACTTCAGAAGTCACAGAGTCAATACAACTCTTGCATGAAGATTTGTCGATCATGAGATTCTTCATTTCAATCAAAGCCTTTTCACTCATCGTCGATTGGATTATTGCCTGCGTCTCTACCAGACTACAGGTAGAGTCTTGTCCGATAGCTGCGAGCCAAATCCTATGCTTTCAAGATAGAAACTCGTCAATCCGTTCATTGGATCAATACTTTTCACAGTTTGGTGGGATTGTGGACACCAACGATTGTATTCACTTGATTCAAGAATGTACGTACGAAACCACAATGAAGAAATCGAACCGGAGATGAAGACCATCACATTTCTCGCTCTGTGAACTCGCAGTGCTCATCGTACACACTGAGTCAGCTTTGACGCCAAACAATCATCAATCCCTTGTTCACGTAGGACCACACGACGCGTGGATTCCTGCATGAAGATCTTTTGCTATAATGACCGGTTGAAAGGAAGGCTAGATCAACGTTGTGAAGCTTGTGTGCAAAGTTTCGATCGTTCAAACCAGTTTCAACTTCCTGTGCACAGTCGTGATCAGGAAGACAAACAGCGTGTGGAATATGGTGACTGATTGCGTCTTGATCCCAACGAAGCAGTGTCGAGTTGTAGACCTTGAATACGATGAGCGAAGTCAGTAATTGTAGTTGTGTACTCTCGACGGCATCAAGTCCTGGGTAGAAGTAAATCGGACGTCGTTGTCCACTGAGATTGGGGACTTGATGATTGAATCACAACGTCCTGACTTCTTGTTGTAAGATTCCAGCACTGGGGTGTGGAATCCACACTGAACCTTTCAAATGCTCGTATAATACGTGAGCAATCACGTGAATGCATTCAACTGCCTGTCTCCTACGTGAACGTCCTCTTGCTCTCAAGAATGAATCTTCGTTGGCATCGTCGTCAGCTCACAACCAAATTACGACCGACTCGTCTGTCGATTGACCATTTCGACGACGGTATTGAGAAGCGAAAAAGTCAAATACATTGTACAATATCTCCTCCCTCGGCTCGTCCATGTGCTGGCACCTGTCACGCTCATGCAGCTGAGAATCGAGCTGCCCACATTTTCACCATCTCCACCAGAATACGGGCGGGTCCTTATGGCCCTCCACACTTTTCTACCAATAAATGACGTTTCCTCCTAACGTTGTCCATTTTCATTGGATAAAATACCATTAGAGAATGTTCTTTTAACCAATCATGTCGACCCAAACCAAACAGCTCCACCGAGTCGAAGCCATAGAATGACACACTCTAAAGAAGCCACGAAGCGGAACAAACAAGCGACAAGCATCATGGCGACTGCACGTGTACAAATTGTATGCTGTTCGATGGACCGAGTCTTTCAACTCTCCGAGTATTTGCGAACGCTACATCAACACATCTTGTTTCATGGTATTCGTCTCCTGGACGATCCATCCTGGGCGTCGATAGCGATTGTGGCCAAGTGTTCAACACCAACGATTCGTGCGCATTATGATACGATCGCCACATTGTATCCGCATGTGCAATTCTTATTTGAAGACGAAGATGTTGGTTTTGCAACACGATTCTTGGAAAGTATTCACTACGGCGATACCAGTGACCATCAATGTGATTTTGTGCTCTTGAATGTCGACGATGCGTTTTACTATGAAGATTTGGATCTGGCTACGGCGGAAGCGTTTTTCCAGTCGAATTCACATGCAGTCAAGAGTGAAAGCATGCCAATGTGGCATTTTTCGTTTCATCTCAAGCTAGCACCAAGTATTTGGCGATCGCATTTGACCAATCAGCCCATGTTACCACTGCCACCAATGACGACTGTACTCCCTGCCGCAACCAAAGCCACGGCAATGGCGTTGAATGACGAAGACACGGATCGTATTTACCTCTCGTTTGATCCTGCACGTGGTGTTCTCGATTGGAGTTATCCATGGGAATTAAGTGGTAGTGTCTACACGCGAGCGACAGTGGTACGCATGATCGACGAGATTCAATCGCAATTTGGGCAGGATGGCATCAGTCGGCCCAACTTTCTTGAACTTCGTGGTCACGAAATTGTCACCAAACAGTGGATGACCAAGACCCATGCGATCAAATGTGCGTGTCTTCCACATCCCAAAATGCACGTGTTTGCGATCAATCAAGTCCAAGATGTATTTGACAATCGACTGTATACAGCTGAGAATCTCATTACGTCGTCTCGTTCCCCAAGTAGCCGTGAAATGAAGGCATTGCTGGACAAAGACACTCATCTTCACAGCAATGGCGACCTCTCACAGCTGCTGCATCTGTACGAATCCAGTGAAACGTTGGACGAAACCTACTATCGACGTCATCGCTTTTCAAGTGTTCACATTGGCACACTTGTGCTTTCGTCACTTGGAAATTCCCAGCCTCGTGCACGTGGAAGTGTCGATTGGACAGCAGATCATACACCACTTGTGTCGGTCGTTATGCCAGTGTACAACGCGGAAAAGTATGTCGACGAAGCACTGCGTAGTGTACTACAGCAGACATACTCACAGATGGAAATCATTGTGATCGATGACGCCAGCACTGACAAATCGGCGACAATTATTGCAGAACGAATGGCTGGAGATCTGCGTGTGAAATACGTTCGCAATGAAGAGAACATGGGTATCTCGGCTTCATTGAACAAGGGTTTCTCGATGGCTCAAGGTACTTTTGTTGCCCGTATGGATGCCGACGACATTTCGTTTCCCGATCGTATTCAACGGCAGATTCACTTTATGCTCGAGCATCCATTTGTCGACATTCTCGGTACGTCGATCATCGTAGGACGTGAAAATGAAGATCTTGCCGACACTACACAGATTGAGACGGCATGTTATCCAACGAGTCCACTCGCCACGCGTTGGCAATTACTCTTTGGATGCTTTGTCGCCCATCCGACCGTGATGATGCATCGCCGTGTGCTCAATACTATCGTAGCTACATCCACAGAGTTGTATTCAACAACTCAACCAGCATGTGAAGACTATGATTTGTGGTTGCGATGTGCGTACGGTCACGAGCTCACGATCATGAGTCTTGGTGACGTGCTGTTATACCATCGCAAGCACTCGGGGAATACCGACTCGACACGTCGAAGCGAACAACTTCGACAGACACAAACCACTGCCATCAAGTGGTTCCAAACACTTCTGGACAATGACGTTGAAGTTGATGCATCATCAATCCAGCCATTGCTGGATCATGAAGGAACGTATACAATTGATCAGCTACAAAAAGCTATTGTCCTCCTTCGACGACTGGAAGCCAAGTTTGTTGTTCCAACAAAACGCGATATTTCCCGGACTAGTTCGCCCAGTATTAGCCAGCAAGAGCAAGAGATGCGACAAGATGAATGGACAGCCGAGCAACAATATGTCCACAACGACACCGCGTCTCGTCATGGTGAGCTTGCGTTTCGTGCCATGCTGGTGGACCCAGCCATTGGCGCCGGACTCTGGAGTGCGTTTACAACAGAACATCCTGAGATTAGTCGGACGGCATTTGAAAAGCTCATGAAACGAAAGGACGGTACAGCGTAGACGATACAATCAGGACGGAACTTCTTCCTGTATACTGTAGGACATACCACCACGACATACACACAGCATTGAATACAGCCATTTCCATTGAAGCCAAAAAACAAATCTCTTATTTCAGTGGAAGTCTTAGAAACGTTTCTAGCTGTCCTACCCTAAAATAAGCTATCTTAGGACCAATGCGAGTTTATTGTAGGTTGGGGCGGGATATTCCAAAGGGAAACGAAGGATGGGAAACGAATGGGATTGTGGATCTAGCGCATCGTCACGACCGCCTACGAGTGTCTATGCGTCAAACACTTTGATTCTCCTCTTCTTCTTCTATCGCGATCAATGATTCCGTCGACTAGCGTACAGCAGAAACCTATTTCAAGGCGTCCCGACTTAGGTTGTGATCTGATAAGACGTATCAAAGCAAAGATGGATGTGTCATGATCTGAGTCGTGAAGAGTTTATACAAGCGGCAAGAGCGAGAAAGCCAAGAACCACAGGCAAAACCATCGATCAAGGCTGGCAAGACGCCGTGTGTGGACGGGACCACAGCTGCCGCACGGATAGAGGAGGTAACGTGACGACTGTGACCTCACGGAGGGAACGATGGCGCGCTTGAGTCGGCTTGGATGTGATACACCTGTCTTCTTCCCATCAATCATGGCCAAACCAGGACTGACGGGTCATCTTGGTGGAGATGATGCACACAAGTTCACACCTGTACCACCCCAGAAAGGCAAACACAACAAGAAACCACCAACAAACGACTATCGTATTCACTTGGAACCACTCAAGCCACTCAAGGGACTAGCACCCAGCAACTCAAAGGACAAACTCCTGACAAATGACTCGCGACGCTCATTTGCATCAGGCCCAGTAGCCGAGATAGTAACCATTGGTACATCTGATGGTGCCCAAGACAACAGCAGTGCAAAAAGTGTGGAGGAGGATTTCGGTGACTCGGCAAATTTTCAGACACAATCCGAGTTTCAGCTCAGAAAAGAGCTCGGGTTTTACCGCCAACTTGCCAACTTACGATTGCGAGATGTCGCGCAGTCGGAAGAAATGCTACTGAAGACAATCGATGCGCTCCTTCTATCGGCTGCGGACGCTCTTTGTGCCGATTGGGCGGTGCTGTATTCAATTGATAGCCACACAAGAATGCTGAATGTTACAGCGTGTACCAAGCCAGGTGTTGCAGGCTTTGAAGTACCGCTCGACAAGTTCGCGATGGAGATGGTGGTGACAAGCGACGACTCAATCGGCTCCCCACGCCAGAATGCATCGATGTACGTTGAAAATCTACAGATCATTTCCTCTTACGACCGGTTGTTCGACGTCGACTCTCGCGCAAACGTTCGCACATCCAGCGTGTTGGCGAGCGTCATTGTTGACGAGCAAGGAAAACCCATTTTCGTGGTAGAGGCTCGAAGTCTACGACCGATGGTCTTTCCAACTTCAATATTTGCTGCAGCGATGACAACACTTGAAAACATTGTCTATCAATACGACTTGCGACAACTCTTCGTCAAGACCAACGATGCCTACAACTTGTTGAACGAATTTCTCCAGCAAACCGTACTCCCTCTATCGGCGATGACGGAGCATCAATTAACTACAACCCCCTCATCTTCTTCGCTTCCAATCCTGGTCGACGATACAGCGACTCGAACTATTGATGACAATCCAGATGACGATAGTGATGGAGACGAAGAAGTTCTGGCTGCCAACCGCGAAGAACGACGGTGGCTTGTGTCACCCAATCTATCTCAACTTGCGGAAAAACTGCTCTTGCAGTCTCAGTCAGATGCCGTGTGTCTACTCGACTTTCATCCCATCAAGAAAAAATGCAGAATTCTTGCGCACAGACAACTCTCGAGCGAGGAAGGAAACAGTTCACACGTGGTTGACCTACCTGCGGATGTCGTTTCTGCTTTACGAGAAATCGGTGAGATTGCCGAGCATGCTGATCCTGAGAGTCCCCCAACATTTTTTCACCGACTCGTGGAAAGCGTGGAGCGTGTTGAACCTCTGGATCTGACAGCTCACCCTGAGGTTCCTTCCCTGTTGACCTCACTTCGACCCAAGACGGTGGTTTTCTTGCCACTTCCGCGCACGATGGCAGCTTCATACGCTGGGCTGCTTTTCGTGTCAAAGCAAGAGCAGCACAGTTATGACGTGGTCTCACTCAAGCCGTTCCTTGCTTCGCTTGCGCTTGCGGTTGTCTTGAAGAAGAAGAACGAAGACATGAGCACTTCGACGTCGCAGAAGAAAAAGCTCATCAGCCTGTTCAATTCCCATTTCCAAGTCGAGAACATCAATGACCCATCAGCTCTCGTGAATATGATTTGTGAAATCGGCCAGGATATCTTCAACACCAAGCGTGTCACCCTATACGTTGCGGATCCAATCAAGTCTGAACTTTGGTCGTTAAGCACATTGGGAAGTGTGAACGGAATTCGTATCCCTTACGGAAAAGGTATCGCGGGCACTGTTGCTTATACTCAACAAGCCTTGATTGTCCGGAACCCGTATGACGACCCTCGGTTTGATCGATCGTTTGACGTGAAGTTTGGATTCAAAACGGAGTCGCTGCTTACGTTCCCGATTTTGGATAAGAATGGTCTGACCCTGGGTGTGATCCAAGCAGTCAATTTAGTACGATTTATGGACTCGGGCTCGCACCCACTGATCAAGAAGTTCGACGAAAAAGTGCTCGACGTCTACAGTCACTTGGTGTCCCATGCGCTTCGCATCAACTCGTCCCTGATCATGTTTGCGAAGGTTCAAGCCGATTACTGGGCAAATCGGGTCGTTTTGGACATCCACGATGAAGAAGAGTCAAACGCCAAGCACGAGGTTGCGAGCGTACATTCCTTACTCGATATCTCGGGTTTTGATGAATCCAAGCGAGTGCCTCGTAACAAGTGGAGCACGTTTGCATACGCTTGCTGGGCACTAGGCAAGTTCCTTGCGAAGTGTTACTGGAAGCGAAAGCGTGATTTGGCCGCCCACTTACGAACTGCGCCTAGTCAATCTCCGGGTAGTTCTGGGGACGCAGATTGTAGCCTTTCACAGTCACTCGCACCTGGAGTTGAGGGTGATGCTGCTGTCGCCGCAGCGAATTCGCGCATAAGAAGTAGAAAATCTGTCTTGCGTGCCACCAGAACAACTTCGCTTGTTGGTCGATGGAGAAGATTGACAACGAAGCCAGGGCCAATCGGTGACGAAATGCTAAATGACGACTTTGATCCGCTGTCGAAGACACGGGATGAGCTCAAGCATTACTCATTTCTGCTCTTTGAAGGCCTGTTGCTTGTCACGACATTTCGCATAGAGCTCCAAGTCTTGCAAAACTTCATATCTTCGATTACTATGCGGTATCGGGACATTCCGTATCACAACTTCTATCATGGATTCGATGTTGCCCACTCGTCGTATCGGATCATTCGAGGCACCTCCATCTTAAACGTGATCAAGGAATACGAGGCGCTCAGTATTATAATTGCGGGGCTCGGCCACGATGCAGATCATCCTGGTAACGACAACCAGTTTGAGATCGAGAGTGGATCTGACTTGGCACTGTGCTACAACGATGTGTCTGTTCTGGAGAATCACCACGCAGCAACAACCTTCGCCGTCCTAAGGAGTAAGTTTCCTGGCAATGTCCCGTGCCAAACATACACATTTACGGGTGTGCTGTTTCTATAGGTCAAGGCTGTGATATCTTACGGGACCTCAGCACCAGCATGCGCGCATCTGTGCGCACGGGTATCATTCGGTGCATCCTGGCGACTGACATGAAACATCATTCCAAGCTGATAGGCGAGTTGGCTGCTGTGAGCACTGTCGATGACTTCGAGAACGTGACGGATGGCCGACAACTCATGCTGAACATGATAATTCACGGGTCCGACCTCAGCAATGTCGC
>JAADWU010000183.1:0-16580 GCA_023336255.1 Pythium graminicola
AGTGTGTCCAAGCCAGAAATTGTGATCTACGTCAGTGCCAAAGAGAATTACGAAATGAGATCCTGAGCATTGTCCAGCATCAGGAGAAACAACCATGTCGCCGTCCCCCTCAGTTGTAGGGACACTGAAAGTGTGCTCACGAAGTTCTTGTTATCGTCTTTTGTTCTTTCGTGAGCTCAGTGTCAATGTGAATTGTGTACTAGTCTAGCACGCAGCATGACTTGTGGAAAGTGGCTAAGCCATGTGTGGGAACTACATTGGTGACACAATCCTATTGTAGGTCATTTCTAGGACCCCCACTACATTAAGTTCGCGCGAACATAACGAACTGCGTTCTTCCCACACGAACCAACTTCCAACAAACCATGGCGTCTATGGCAACACAAGGGCGACGTGGCAATGTACGTGTCAGGAAACGAATCCTCATGAGATCACACTTAGCTCATACATATCCCTTCTATAGGCACGTCTCCCACCCGAAGTCAACCGTATCTTATTTGTCCGCAACTTGCCATTTAAAATCTCGTCCGAAGAAATGTACGATATTTTCGGGAAGTACGGCGCGATTCGTCAAATTCGTTTAGGCGTCAATAACGACACACGTGGTACTGCATTTGTCGTGTACGAAGATATTTACGACGCCAAGAACGCAGTTGATCATCTCTCAGGATTTAATGTTGGTGGACGGTATTTGATCGTCCTGTATTACCAACCCAACAAAATGCAAAACAAAAAAGCGGCGGGGAGTATCGCTGCTCAGAATGAGAAGTTGCAACAAGAGATGCAACAGCTCAAGCAAAAGTTTGGGGTTGAGTAAAACAAGAGAAATACTATACGATGAGCGTATTTGTATATTGGAGAGATCCACGAGTGTTGTGTCCCTATATGTACCTGTGAAGCAGACTGAAGTATTAGATGAAACAAGCAACACAAAATTAGAAAGAGATGTTGAACTGTATGACATTGTTGAGGAAGGAAGGGAGCAAATGTTCGTCTGCGTCACAACCGAACACATTTCCATTCGCTGTGCACAAGAACTCGCATTTACACAACGCCAGCTTCGTTCTTGAGCTTGTCCACCAATTGGTCCACATCCGCAACCTTGATACCAGCCTTGCGCACGGCCGGTTCCTTCACTTCAATCACTTCGTGACGTGGCGTGAGGTCGACACCGAGGCTGTCAGCCGCAAGCACATCGATCTTCTTCTTCTTGGCCTTCATGATGTTGGGCAGCGTGGCGTAACGCGGCTCGTTCAGGCGCAAATCCGCCGTGACAACGGCTGGGAGGTTGAGCTTGAGCGTCTCAATACCGGCGTCTGTCTCACGCACGACCGTGAGGGCTCCACCTTCGACCGCAATGTCCGAGGCAAACGTCGCCTGGCTCCAGTCCAGCAGACCCGCAAGGAGCGGACCCGTCTGTGCAGCATCAGCATCAATCGACTGCTTGCCCGTGATCACGAGGTTTGGACTCTCCTTGGCAACAATCTCCTTGAGCAGCTTGGCCACAGCGAGCGGTTGGAGTTCCTGGTCCGTGCGCATGTCCGTCTCAATGTGGATACCACGGTCAGCACCCATGGCAAGTGCCGTACGGATGGTCTCCTGACTCTGCTTAGGACCAATCGAGACAGCCACGACTTCGGTCGCAATCTTCTTTTCCTTGAGACGGATGGCTTCTTCCACGGCAATTTCGCAGAACGGGTTCATGCTCATCTTGACATTGTTGAGCTCCACGCCCTTGGGCGCAACACGGATCTTAACTGCGTAGTCGACGACACGCTTCACGGGCACCAATACCTTCATGGTTCTGGGAATATTGCGGAGGGGGAAGCAAGTGGATCGCTGTCTGGCGCAAGGCTCCGTCGTCGACGCACGCGGATCGCACGCAAAATACCACGAGTCGAGGTGTTTAAAACACTATGAAGATGTTTGATTGGTCAGAAATAGGATTTAAACGACAGCGATTGGATAAAAAGCCTGGTTGAACTCGTGCGAATCTATGTGCGGCCCGAACGTGCTTGAGGCAAGTGTAACCCTATTGAGCACACCCCTGGCCCACATCGGTTACTTTTGATCCTTATTTTATGTGGTCCCCACCATATCTGGTTCAGAATGACCATCACTCGAGTATTGTGATTGGCTCACCGAGCACCCAATCGCGTGAGTAGCTCATTTGGCGGCTGCTGAAACGGAGGTGTTTGCGCCAACCACGAGAAGAATCGAGTGAAAGACTCCTGCAACTGCCTGTTCATTCCGCTTCTTGGCCGTCGGTCGTCGGTTGCACTGAGAGCCGCCTGCACACCTCACTTCTCTCGTTCTCGGACACACACAATGAGCCATCTCCTCGTGCGCCTGCGCCGTTCAGCTGGTCGCACAGCGCTCCCTGCGGCCAGCACGCGCCGTTACCTGTCCCTGGCAGGACCAACTCGAGCGTTGCGGCAGCAGGCGCTGATGGAGGATGAGTATCGCGACGGGGTTCACACTGGCGCTATGTCGGACACCTATAGACTACCGCACCCGTTTGTGTTAGAGAGTGGTGAGGTGCTGCACGGCGCTGAAGTCGCTTACACGACCTATGGCACACTGAACGAAGCCAAGGACAATGCGATTGTGCTCTGTCATGCACTCACGGGTCACTCGCTCGTGCATCAGTGGTGGGATGCGATCGTTTCCCCCGAGTGGACGGACAAATACTTCCTCGTGTGCGCAAATGTTTTGGGGTCCTGCTATGGCACAACTGGTCCAGCCTCGATCAACCCGAAGACGCACAAGACATACGCAGCCGACTTCCCAGCCGTCACAGTCCGCGATGCAGTTCGCCTTCAACAAGAACTACTCCAGGAAGGACTTGGTGTTAAGCAAGTGCGATCCGTCATCGGTGGCTCGATGGGCGGCATGCAGGCTCTTGAGTGGGCATTCATCGGTGGCCCGGATTACGTGCGAAGTTTCATTCCAATTGCCAGCAACTCACATCACACAGCATGGCAAATCGGCGTGAGCGAAGTGCAGCGACAAGCAATCTTCATGGATCCACTCTACCAGAACGGTCACTACGATCCATCAAACCCACCGTTCCAAGGCCTCTCTCTTGCACGCCAGATCGCGATGATCAGCTATCGTACACACGCTGCCTACCGTGACAAGTACGGACGTGAGCTGTGTAGCCAAGATTCCGAAAACACATCCCGAGGTCGCCATCCTCGTTATCAAGTGCAGTCGTACCTAGACTACCAAGGACAAAAGTTTCTGTCCCGCTTCGATGTCAACTCGTACGTCACATTGACGCACTTGATGGACACGCATGACGTGGGCCGCGGACGCGGTGGAGTCGCACGTGCGCTATCGTCGCTCACCGACCAGCCTGCGCTGGTCGTGGGCGTCGAATCCGACATGCTATACCCGCTCGCCGAGCAGCAAGAGCTCGCCGAACAACTCCCAAACGCCTCGTTCCACGCTATTGCGTCTCCCAATGGTCATGATGCCTTCCTACTCGAACAGGAAGCCATCTCGGCACTTGCAACCGATTTCTTAGACAAGTATGTGAATTAGTAATTACATCCCACCAGGCTACTAGTATGTGCCTGCCACACCAATCTTCTCTAACTCATTTTACTTGTACAGCAACGACGACAGTTGGGTGACCCGCTTATTGGCAAAAAGAAAGCGCGTCGAGACCTGCTCGTTGATGACCTTCATTACAGCGACCGCCGTATTGGGTGCGTTAAGCTCGACTTTCTCCATGGCTGCCGGACTGAGGCGTAAGAGCACACAGTCGGACGTTGCAATGTACTGGTAGAAATCTGCCGTGATCTCGCCCAACGTATCGGGTGTGATAATGGAGCCCGGGCCAATCTTGCGCAACCGTTGGTTTGCCGTCGTGAATGGTTGCCACTCAGATTCTTCAACCATCAAGTGAGAACTGCTTTGGACATCAGCCGTGTAAGGGTCGCTTACACTCGTCGAACCTTGTCTGTCCAAAGTCGAGTGACCGCTGTGTGAATGGACATGAACACCAGGAATTGCGCCACTTGCAAACTGACTCTCGATCATAATGTTGATGTGGCCATAGCAGATGAAGTACGTATCCGTAAGGATTCCACGGCTATTCAGTACCCCGTCTTTCAAAACGACTTGCTTGTCTAAATATGCAGACAGTGGCAATAGTTTTTTCATGAGTGTACTGGATGCATCACCATCCATCGAAATTCCACTTGTCCACTTGCTCCCTTGAAGTCCGATGAAATGCTCCCACAGTACCAATTGGCTCATTCGTTTCCACTCATCAGGTGTTCCGACCACTGGAGTACGCAAATCAACTGGAAGCAACTTATTCTCACACTGTTCAAGCGTCACATCGACATTGCCACTGAGGTAGTGGACTTTGGTCGAACTTGGTTGTCCTGGCGTCACAGTATTTCGTTTGAGTTCGTGTTCAATTTGCGGTTTCAGCCCACAAAAGTACAGCTCAAAGCCAAATCGCTCCGCAAACACTGTCGCTTTGCGGAAATTGAGCAACGCAGTTGCATCAAAGTTGGGAACGAGACCAAAATCGATGATCAGGTGTTGGAGCTTGGGCAAATCAAGGGATCGCAGACGCGTTTCGATACGCTCGAGAATATTCACGGAAGTCCCAAAAAAGAGATAGCCTTGCAAACGAAGCACGTAGATCGAATTCCCATTCCCGTCCAAGTAGGCGAGCTGATCAGGAGTGCGATCCACGGAGCTGCGCGAGAGTTGACCTGTCGTCTCATGGTGGACACAACCGACCTCGTGGATACGGTAGATGAGATCGATAATCGAGATAATCACACCAAGGCCCACGGCTTCAAGCATACCAATGACCAAGAAACTCACTGTAATGAGAATCACAATGCCCTTCTCAAAACGCTTGAGAAAAGCAAACGGTGCAATGAAATAGGCTTCAATAAAATGAAGACCCACACTGATAATGAGACCACCAAAGACGAATTTGGGTACATATTGGAGCAAGCGAATACCCAACGCCCACATCACCATCATGAGCGCAGCACACACCAGTGCAGGGACCTTTTCATGAGCTTCAAATTGTTTCATAATTCCCATGGCCGACAGGTAATGACATCCACCACAGCACCCAAGAAGACCACTTACAATATTGGCGAGCCCAATCACCCGCATTTCATTATCAGGTGAGATATCCCGTCCGAAGAGTGTCGAAAGTGACGTTGTAGCGACACTGTACTTGAGTGCACCGAGGATAATCAACGTCACGAGGTATCCAAAGCACTCAAAGACGAGCACATGCCAGCTCACCATGCTGAAATCAATCTTTACCCATGGATACCACATTGGCGTGGCCTCCACAACATCCTCTGGCCACGGAAACAACCATCCATCCGCTTCCAGTGTATGCATTTTCTTGCCCATGATGGTTCTTGCGAACATATGAAAGCCAGACAGTGAGGCCACAAGCAAGCACGGAAACGAAATGGCGACAGGAATGCGCAGGTGTTGCGCCAGTCGAGCCAACGCAGCAAAAAGAATTGCTGGCCACACGAGAAACTGTTGCTCCCACGTGAAGAATTGCATCGAGAGAATTCGTTCAGCTGCTAAATGAACCCCATTGTGCATCAGTTCGACACCAATGCCAGAGAGAAATCCAGCAATGACAGGGTACGGCATGTAGTTGGCAATCGACGTGACACGCAACATGCCCATGATCATGAAAACGACCCCGAGGATAGAGGAGACAAGAGCAACCATCACAACCGTTGTCGGTACGACACGTTCCATGTCGCGATCGAGGTGCTTGGTGATTTTTTTCGCCATGGTCCCCATGACAGGAACTCTATTCAGTCAGAGATGTTAGTTTGTCACAATCCACTAAAAGCAATAGTTAGAACGTACACAAACACGTCGATTGAGCCGAGTGTCCATGGTGCGTGACTTTGCCAGGCGAGTACGACACACAAAACCGCCGAACCGATAAAGTTCATGTCGATAAAATGCGCAATGAATGGTTCCAGTGGCGTGCCGTGACCCACAACTACACTCGCACATGAGACCGCAAGCGTTGACGACAGGAGAAATGCAATGACACCTGAGGTCAAGTTGACCATGACTTCCAGTATCCTCTCGCGTACACTCACGCCCATCATTGATCCATGCATCAGCGCGTCTTCACGTGCGCGTTGATACTTGAGACTCTCTTCTCGCAGCAACGCACGCGTTTCAGCTGATGATCCTCCATGTTTTTTCGAGTTCTTTTTAAACTGCATATTAAACGAGTTGGAAGTACCCACTTGATAACTTTGCACACGACGCATCATGGACCCCGAGGGCGTGTGCTGCAACGGCGCTTGTGCGAGACTAGGACTCCCTTGCAATGGTAACTCGAGGTCGTCGTCCACATCATCCATCAACTGTACATGGTACGTCGTTCGTGGTGACATGGAATGCGCCGACATGGGGCGTAACGAGTGCAAGCGTGAGGGTCCATGACGATTATTTGATGCGAGCTCACGCATCTCCACGACGGCACCGCGCTCAAGCGGCAGGGCATCGACCTCCATGCTTCTTGCGCTCCAAAGAATTGACTAGCGACGATGATGACGCAGTCACTCGTGGACTATTGTCGTACGGTTGCGATTAGGGAGAAGATGGGGAAGTTACGTCCCAACTGCCGACGAAAACGGCTCACGGCCATGTTCGTACTGGGCCGCGAGAAGACGTACGTGAGAAGAGGACTGGGTGAACGTCTCACCTTGTTTTGGAATGTGGAGAGGAGGTGCGAATGAAAGAGCCTGTTTATAATGCACCGTGATGTAATGCAAAGAACAATGAGTATACCCTTTTTTGGAATTTAGCTCTTCATATTGAAGTACCGTCGGACTAAACACACCAGGCAATTATTTCCCAACGCCATTTTTCTCGTGTGGGTACTGTGAGCAGAATAATTCTAAGTGGTTTCGAATTATAATTGGATCTATCTGTAATCAATGCAACGACTTTGGTGGTCATGAATACCATACTTCAACAACAATCTGTTTAGGACATAGTGATCCATTTCACACAGTCTCCAAGCGATTGGAGGAACGAATCTGTTTGCGCTTTCCGTCGTCGATGAGATTTGTAAGTCTGCCCACCACAATGGCGTGACAATGAAGTATCGCGGCATTGCCCTCTACGTACCGAACGATTTTGTCTCGAAGAATCAATCGTCGGTGCTCCGATATCAAAGATTACCGAAAATCGTACCGCCCTACCAACGTAGCAGGCTTTGAGATCATCATCGAATGCGATATTCGCTCTTGACCACAACCCACTCGAGCATTGCGGCTGACGGTCCCAAGTGCTCATGAGTTTGAGCATCAACCGAGTCGGAGAAAGTCAAGCAAACGTCACATGAATTCAATGCCAAAACGAAAGGGGATTTGCCACACAACTCTCAAAACATCGCACATCGGTGGCATTAGGCGGCGCGAATTGGGCATGCCCGACGATCTCGTCTTTGTGGTAAACCAAGAACGATTGGCCACCACGGACAAGCATTTTGGCTAACGCGCGATTCACACACCACTCGGCATCGAGATTTTCGTGAAGGTCGATGAGTTGTCATGCAGGTTGGATGCCGAACTGGGCCAGTACGTACTGGACCCTTTCATGGGTGAAAATGAGACCTGGGCGATTCTTCTCCTTGTACATCATCGAGTCATTCGTCTGCTGTCAACATCGCTTCGAGATCTTGGGAAGATCCGGTGTCAATGAATTGGTTCCTGTCTTGTCCGGGAAGATCAAAGTCTCTTGTTGCTTCGTGGGACCGTTCAGCCACACGAGTTGTGTATCTCGACGAGTTGTAGCTGGTCTGTGTGACCGTCGTAGAGGTGAACAGGATCAGATCCACTCCATCAACCGCTTGGCGCATTCCCGCCACCATCGAGGATGATGGACAGCTCGTTGTCGGAATGTTGGCGACATGGGGAATGATGTTGATAACTCACCTATCATTGGCCAATATACAATCTTGTTTCTCTTTCTGACCAATCCGCATCATCCAATATCTGGAAGCTGAACTCGAACCCGCGAAAGTCACACACGTGAGAATGCAGACAGCACGCCTTATGGACGACGACAATGCCGGAGCACTAGCAGCGCTGTCAGCAGAAAGCCCAGGCCGACTCGCTGCCTTCGCGCCCACTCGTCCAGGGATGTCTCAGTGTCCCCATTGTCATGAAGGTTTTGGTTCAGCGTCGCTGCCGATTCATGTCAAACGCTGTCGTGCGCTGCTTCCCGACCCGGAAGCCGAAGCTGCGGCTGCAGAGGCTGCCGCTGCCGCAGCAAAAGCTACCAAGGCATTAAAGAAGCGTCAAGTTCCGGCGCTTGTTGATTTGTGAGTCTGTGTGTGTTCGAAAATAATGGGTTGAGCTGACATTGCTGTTGTTTGTGAAGGTGTCTTCGCTATATCACTCGCAATTTCCAGGCAGTATGCATGGATAAAGTTATGGCAGCTCCTGAACACGAAGGTACGCCGGTCAAACTGCTCGCAGCGTGATGCTAACCTGGTTCTCTTTCGTGTACAGCGTATTTAATCGAGTCACTCCCGACCGGACTCGTCCATCGTATCATCTCCAACCTGGTCTATGAGAACAGAAAGGTATTGTATTACGACGTCAAGTGCGCCATTTCGATACCTCTAACATATCGTATTATCCACAGGTTAGCGAGAAAGAGGATAAGCATCGGATCAAGCTACGTGAGTTGAAGCGCGAACTCGATGAGATCAAAACGCAAAAGGGACAGCTGGAAACCTTTCGAAATCAAGCGGCCGTGTTCCGTAGTCGTTTGACCGATCAAGATTATCTTATTGAATCCATGCGTCGCGAACTAGAAGTTGCCAAGAACGAACTGGCCTCTACCAAACAACAAAACGCACAGCTTCAGACACGCTTTACGGGCATGAATATGTCCCAGCTTCGCCTCGACAATCGGGTTCGTTTGGTATCCTCTCGGCTATGATGGGTGTATAGGACTAAGAACGTCTGTATTACTGCGTAGATCAATAATCTGATGGCTGAGAATGAGAAACTCAAGGGCGAAGTACGAGCCGTTCGCAAGAAAGAGATGGAAGCATTCAAACTACTCGCTAGTGCAGCCAAATCAGGCAAACCAATCGATCAAGCTCGTGCAATTGCATTACAAGCATCCGTTCCACGTGCACCACTGAGTTCACGTTCGAACAAGCGCCCAGCGGCCATGGACAAGCGGATCGTTAAGCCACGACCGCGTACTGAAGGCTCGAAGATCCCATTCCCTGCTCATCTTCCAGACTCCTATGCAGCCATGTGTGTGCCTGTCACTCGTTAGCGGTAGTCACAATAATCTAATCGTACCTAAGTGGAGATTGTCCAGCATTGATCAGACATCGAAGAAGTAGGCAGAAAGAAGCGATGTCGCTGGGTCTATTGCCGCGTGCGAGTGCGTTCGTGAGCGATGTGCTCCGTCGGGAAGAAGAAGAGCTCATGGAACATCGGTTCATTCTGTCAGAGGTACGGTGAATGGGTTGTAAGTAGCGATATCGAGTCTCATGATAAGACCATCGGTGCTTAAAAAGGTTCATCAAGTGCTTGATGAGATTGTGTACGATGTTGAAACGTACGAGCACGAGTGTGAAGTCGCTCGTCTTCGACATGAGCTCGAGGCTACAAAGAGTATTCTTAGTGAGTATCAAGAGCGTGAAAGCGTCCTGATTCAAGAACGACAACAGGTGAGAATGAAGCTTGTGACAACATAATCGTGACTAACCCACCCATGGACAGGCTTTCGAGTATGCTGCGACAATTGAGCAAGAAGGGAAAGCAGCAATGAGACGGGTTGAAGAGCATCTGAGTGTATTGGTTGCAGAAGTCGCGAAGAAGGATGCGCTTGAGAAGGAACTTGCACTGGCACAAGAGCAGCTTCATCTCTCGGCCCAATTGTCCAAAGAGCTTGCGAACGCCCAACGAGAGATTCGTGAGTTGCATCGAAAAAGCAGTATTCAGAAATTACTCAAAACCAGCAGTGTTTCACCAAGAGCTCACAAGAACGGTACGCTCAGAACCGTCAAGAGTGAGCGGGCGATTACCACCAACGCTGCCAGCACTACTCCGTGCATGTATCAACGTGTGGCATCCCCATCAAATCAATTGGCTGCCATGCCCAGTGATCCTTTTGCGAAATGTACAGACAAGGTGCTCATGAACGTATTTGCGCATCTCGACGCCAACAGTGTGTTCGTCATGAGTCTCACCAGTCGTGAACTCATGGCTCGAGTCCACACACTGTTTGGGATGCCGCCAAACTCAATCATAGCCAAGAGAGCCAAATCTCTCGAGACTACAGCGCCCGCACCACAGCCGTCAGCCTTGAGGCAAGGTGTGTTGAAGACTCGAAGTCAAAGTAGTGTCTCGTTCACCAGTGACAAAAGCCGATCCCAGCTTGCGAAAGCCGAAATGATTGTGAAGTCGCTGAAGAAAGACGAGATCAAGCTCTTCCACGATATGTCGACTCGCGTCCGATCGCTTGAGGTGAGCATCTACTCTGTTTCATTTTGTAGTCGTAGTTTTGACGGCGTTAATGATACTTCGCAGGGTCTTTTGACGCAAATCCAAACAGAGAAAGAAGACCTAGCAGCTCGTCTTCATAGTGCTGAGAGCGTACGTGACTTCCTGATGGACAAGTTGAAAGAACTCGAAGATCGATTGTCGGTTATGATGGAAGCATCATCGAAAAAGGAAAAACAAAACGCTATGGATCGTGAAATTATTGGCTTCTTGGATGCCAGAATACAAGAGTACGAGCTGATGGTCAAACGGCTCACGACGCAGCAACAAGAGCTGACAAGTGAACTGAGTCGGGTTCAGCAGGAGTTCACGTCAAAGGAGAGGGTGCGTATTGCGGGATATGGGACTCCAGTGAATTCTGACTTTGCTAAATGTTCAATGTGGTGATTACAGATCCTCCAAGATATGGTTAGTTTGCTCACAGACGAGAAACAGGATCTTGAAGGACAACTTCGGGTAGGTACCTCATCTGTCTCCTCACCAAGTTCTTTGGATCCTCACTGTTTGCACTGTTCTCTCCTCAGACGCAACGCAAAGTGCTTGTGCGTGAAGTCAAGTCCCTTCGTGTTCAGAATCAACAGCTCACACATGACAAAGAGCGGTATTTTACTCAGCTCAAGCAACTTCGTCTTGCCCTTCAGCATCTCGATGATCTCAGTTGAAGTTCATGGCACTCAATCGAGGTAAGAGCGCTCTATTTGGATTAATCAAAATACTGGCTGATTGCCTCATCACAACACCATCAGACCATCACTCCGAGACCAAACTTCGATAACGTTCGAGATCAGTTCACCAAGAACGGGTGGGTTTTGACCGGAACCCGTTTCGCATTCTAAAATGCATTCAATAGACGTAATGTCAAAACGGGTTGACCTGTTCAACGAACCCGTATGGGGTAGTCCACGTCAAAGATGTGGACTGGCAATCGCCAATCGCCCGCCAACTTCATCTGCTGGTCACCATGGCGACCGTCGGCGTCTTGCGCCGGCTCTCGATGTCCACGCGCCGCGCGCATTTGCTCAACACAAGGGACGCCTTGCATAGCAGTGCACTGTCACTGCATCCACGGCTTCGCACTAATTACGGCAACACGCTTGTCCCCGCATCCGCCTGGCGTTCGTCGTCGTTCGCTGTGCGTTGCTTCTCTAGTGAGTCGAGCAATGACGGTGACGGAAGCAACGACGAGCCATCTGGTGGTGGCGGCAGTGGTGGTGGTCACGGCGGCCGCAAGAAGCATCGTCGTGGATGGCGAAAGCAGTCGGACGATGCGGCGAGCAGTGGAAGTGACAGCAAAGTCGAAGTCGTTGAGAATTCGGTGGCGCGACTTGGCGAAGGCGACAATGCACCCAACTACCCACATGTATTGGCCATTCCAGCGCATCGTCGCCCGTTTTTTCCTGGAGTCGTGTTGCCCATGACGATTACCAATCCAGAGGTGACCAAGGCGTTGCTGGCGCTCAAGGAAAGCGGCCAGCAATACGTTGGTGTCTTCTTGAAGAAGTCAAACCTTGCAAATGCGACAGCTGCAGCATCGGCTGCTTTGCTCGCGCAGCCGAATGATCCATCGAAGCAAGGGAGTGAAGATCTCATTCGTGACCTCAGCGAGATCCACCGAGTCGGCAGCTTTGCCCGCATTGACAACATGCTACCGTTTGATGCAAACTCGGTACAGGTTCTTATGGTGTCGCAGCGTCGTATTATGATTGATGGTGTCCACGATGCTGGTCCTCCGTTGCGCGTCTCGATCAACCCGCTGGACAACCCGGACTACGACCCAAAGAGCAAACTTATTCGTGCTTACTCGAACGAAATCGTGGCGACATTGCGCGAAATTGTCAAGATGAACCCTCTCTTCAAGGAGCACATGCAATACTTTTCACAGCGCATTGATATTCATAACCCGTACAAGTTGGCTGATTTCGCGGCGTCAGTAACGACTGCTGATGGAGAAGAGCTTCAGCAAGTCATGGAAGAAATGAACTGCGAGCTTCGATTGAAGAAGGCTTTGGAACTGATCACGAAGGAGCTCGAGCTTAGCAAGGTCCAGCAAGTCATCAAGGAGCAAGTTGAAGAAAAAGTCTCTAAGAACCAACGCCAGTATCTACTGATGGAGCAATTAAAGGCAATCAAGAAGGAACTCGGTATGGAGAAAGATGACAAAGAAGCTATGGCAATCAAGTACCGCGAACGTCTTGATTCATTTGAACCTGGCAGTATCCCACCAAGCGTGATGGAAGTTGTGGAAGAAGAACTCGCCAAACTGTCGATGCTTGAGAAGAACTCGTCGGAGTTTAACGTCACCCGCAACTATCTCGATTGGCTTACGCAGCTGCCGTGGGGCAAAGCGACAGATGAAAACTTTGATCTTGCAAAGGCCAAGCAAATCCTTGATGAAGACCACTACGGTCTATCAGACATCAAGGAACGAATTCTGGAGTTTATTGCTGTGTCCAAGTTGAAGGGTGGTGTGCAGGGCAAGATCCTTTGTTTCGTCGGTCCTCCTGGTGTGGGAAAGACAAGCATTGGTCATTCAATTGCTCGCTCGCTGAACCGTGAGTTCTACCGCTTCTCAGTTGGTGGCCTCAGTGATGTTGCTGAGATCAAGGGTCATCGTCGCACGTATGTTGGCGCGATGCCTGGTAAAGTGATCCAATGTCTAAAGACTACGCAGAGCTCGAACCCATTGATTCTCATCGACGAGATTGACAAACTTGGACGTGGATACCAGGGTGATCCAGCATCCGCACTTCTCGAATTGCTGGATCCTGGCCAGCACAACGCTTTCGTCGATCACTACATGGATGTCCCGGTTGATCTTTCTCGTGTGCTTTTCATCTGTACAGCTAATGTGACCGATACGATTCCAGGACCTTTGCTTGATCGCATGGAGGTCATTCGATTGTCAGGATACGACTCACCCGAGAAGCTCGCAATCGCCAAGCAATATCTCGTCCCGAAGATCATTGAGCGCACTGGTTTGGGTAAAAACTCCAAGATGCTGACGCCCGAATCGTTGGGTCTGACGGATGAGGCCATCCTTACTCTTGTGAAGAAGTACTGCCGCGAAAGTGGTGTCCGCAACCTGGAGAAGCACGTCGAACGCATTTTCCGCAAGATTGCTCTTGAAGTTGTGCAGGATATCGAGAAGGCAGAAGCAGTCACCGATAACGCGGAAGGTGGCCAGGAAACGGTAGAAGGTGAGGCGCCCACTGACAATGAACGTTTCCTCATCACACCTGACAAGCTCGACAAGTATGTTGGCAAGCCGATCTTCCAGTCGTACGTCTCCCATGTGCATATATCCACGCGCTTGGTCTATCTCACTGTGCTGTTTCTTTAGGGATCGTATGTACGACAAACTCGTTCCAGGTGTTGTCATGGGCCTCGCCTGGACTGCGATGGGTGGCTCTTCACTTTACATCGAGACGACCGAGATTTTGTCAAAGGGCGATAAGTCGGGCCTTCTTACGACAGGTCAAATGGGATCGGTCATGGAGGAGAGCACGAAGATTGCTTACACTTTTGCTCGCCACAAGCTTCAACAGTTCGACTCTAGCAACCGGTTCTTCGACGAGTCAGAGATCCATCTTCATGTTCCTGAAGGCGCAACTCCAAAGGACGGTCCATCGGCAGGCTGCACTATGGTGACGGCGCTTCTCTCGCTCGCCATGAAGAAGTACGTGCCAAGTTGAAATGGTGATGAAGTTTTTCATTGAATGGTACTAACGAACGAGTTATTATAGGACTGTGAAACGCGACTTGGCAATGACTGGTGAACTCTCGCTTGTCGGCAAGGTGTTGCCTGTTGGTGGTATCAAGGAGAAGGTCATCGCCGCCAAGCGTGCAGGTGTCAAGACAATTATTCTGCCTGTTGGGAACCGTCGTGACTTCGATGAACTCGATGAGTATCTGCGCAAGGATCTCGACGTGCACTTCGCCGATTACTATGACGACGTGTTCAAGGTCGCTTTCGAGGAAGGTGGTCACTAGAGTCATGAATAATATAGTGAGCAGTCAAGGACACTTGATACTCTCATAGTGTTCCATTGACCATCAGTACAAGATTTTAGCCAATCAAGATGACTCCATAGGCAATGAGCCACTGATAAATTGATCAGTCATCAGTTGCACATGCTCAAAACCTTTGGTTATGATATGGATGAGGCAAAATCTAACCAATCCAGAGTCGTCTATCCGGTATAAATTTGAGTGAGTTTACAGATAAAACCAGTTTTATAAGTGGCCTAAACGAAACACGCCGCTTGGTCGGGTGTCGGTTCCCGCCGTCCGTCACAACACTCACGTTGGTTCCACTCCGCTATTCTCGAATCGCCCCGCAACGCGCACATATTGCGCTGGTAGCTCTCTTTCTCTCGTCATGGTCGTACGTATCTTCTGGAATATTGGTGCTGGCTTTGTGCATCGCGCACTCAACAAAAACACGATGAAACCGGGTGTGGGTGTGCTCTATCCGGCAGTGTGGCGTGCCCGCCCGGGTTTCTTGGACTGTGATGTCAATTTCCATCTTAACAATGCATCGTACTTATTCAATATGGAACTCGCGCGCTGGCACTTCTCTGCGTACGTAATAATGCGTCTATTGAGTCTTTGAGTGCGATTTTAACTCTGGGTCGTGTAGGGCAACAGGGATCATGACTGAAGCCATTAAGAAGCGGCAACTCTTTCTTGTTGGCTCCCAATCCATTCGTTACCGCTATCCCATCCCACCGTTCCGACCGTACGAGATCCGAACACAAGTTGTGTACTGGGACGACATGTGGATCTACTTTTTGCATCAATTCCAATGTCCAACGACGGGTAAACTTTACGCTGAAGCATTGTGTCGCGCGACCGTGAAGCAAGGGAGTGCCCGTGTGGCCGGGCGTGAAATTTACTTGGCAGCGACAGGTGTTGCAGTCGATTTACCCAAGGAAATGCCGCCGGTTGTGGAAGAGTTTCTCAAATGGGACGGCGCGACCAAGCACAACATGGAGACCTCAGAGGAACGTGAACGCCGCGCGAAAGTCACTGGTGATACTGGTGAACCTCCGAAGGGACTGCTTGCTCGTCTGACGCGCACATGGAACTTGCCGTTCTGATAGAGAAGCGCCATTGCATTGCACTTGTATGAGTCCCAGTAACTCTGTGGCTGATCATATACGTCATAGAAGGTTCCTGCCGCATGATAATGCGTCATTGCATGTTCGTCTGCGCGATGTATCCATTTCAGTCGGCAAGTTGGCCAAGGTTGCTGAGTGTCTTCATCAACATTGGTGCGTCTATCGTATTTTTACTTGGATGCAAGCAGCATTTGGTCCCTTATGCTTTTCTTATTCAAGTTCACAAGTAGTGCGATGCGATGTCTTTGCGAAATCTAGATCTACTCATCTGCGGGGATAAGGACTGGGTCAACTGCGGTAGATGCATTCTATTGTGTCATCTTGAGACAACCCACAGTGGTGAGTGTGGAGGGCTACACAAGACACTGTTTCTAGTGCAAAGGTGGAAATGGAAGCAAGGGTACGTCCGCGTCTTTTTCCTACTCTAAGTTACGCGGTTGACTGACGGTGCGGGACTAAACTGGAGAAGTGTTGGTGGGCCAATGCTTGCTAATGCCATGAGGACGAACACCTGCAGGATGTACGAATACCGAACAGTCGAGTTGGTAAACTCATTCACTGTTTTCCCAACAACTCTTCTTCTCAAATGGGACGGAGTGACAAAGCACACTCGGAGGAATGTGAACGCAGGGTGAAAAGTCCCTGGCGATAGTGGCGATACTGGTGAGGGATTCTTCTCTCGCCCCTCTCAGATCAATCATTGGAAATTTAGCAAGCGTAGTTGAAGTTACCATGACTTTTGATTGGGTGAAAAAGGATCACTACCCAATCTTTTCCTAAACCCGACGTGACGGACGTTTAGCGCGAGAGGTCACAACGTCAGTTGGGCAAGTGAGCCATGGTGCTCCGTATCTTGTGGAACCTTGGTGCTGGTCTCGTCCATCAT
>JAADWU010000184.1:0-16570 GCA_023336255.1 Pythium graminicola
AAGCTGTTGACTCATGCGATCGTCGCATGAACAACAAGATGAAGAACTTCATCACAGAGGAGCGGGGTCAAATTGAGCAGAAGGGCAAGGAGATCATTGAAGTGAGTGACTTCTCCAGCTATTTCATCGTTACTAACAACGATTTTGCTTCAATCATCGAGAAGAATGATCGTCGGTACGTCTGTCTCATCGCATCCGATCATCGCGTTGGTGATTACAAGTACTTTGATCATATGGTGTCGTCATTGCTGAATGTGAATGCTGGTCGTCACATCTTCCACTGGCTACTTCGCAGAGATATCAGCAACTTCAACGTTCGTAATATCCCGAAGACTGTCTACAAGCGAGAACTATCTGCTCGACAAACTGATAGCGTGGTTAAGTGGCTTCTCTCTATGCATGAGAAAATGTTCGACAATGGCGATGATGCTAAGCGCGAGGCTCTTACCAATCAATGGCACGCTGAGTATGTTGAATGGTGTCGTACGTCTTTCGAGCCAAAGGTCCACAGCCTATCCGTGTTTACTAACATATTGAATAAGGAAGGCTTCAAGGTCAAGGAGAAAAAGGTTTCAGTCGACGTGCGTGCACGAGGCCGCTACGCGTACAATCTGGAGCAGGAGTGTCATGGAGACGACGAACGAAACAATGCCTTGGACAATGGTGTCCTTGATGCTGTGGATACACAGAGCTAATACGGTATTATGTCGTTCGATTTGACGGCAGGACATGCCGTCTCATCGGTCTATCGTCTGACAAGCAGCGTTTCATTTTTGTTCTGCTGAATAGTCAAATTTCTCAATACGATACGAAAATTACATTTATAGTTGATTCTGTTTGAAACATCCGTCGAAGAAGAAGAAGAGACATTGGGACCAAGCGACAACATGTATACTCCACACCAAGTGCCGTCTAATCGCTCATCCCACAGAAAATTTCTTGCGTTTGGGGACACATGTACCTATATCGCTTTGAGGAGGTACAAAGTCCAGTTCAACCTGCACCAATGAGCTGGGTGAGATGGGGAGGGTGATCCTGCTGACAGCAATGAGAATGAGTCGATAAAGCTCTAAACATTCAGTTCACACTACATTAACGTTTGTGTATCAGTGGTAAAGTTTATAGGAAGATCCTACTTGAATTGTTTGTCTTGGTATTCTTTTGTTGCACGCGTTGATTTCATGGCGTTGAAATCTCTATCGGAACGGTTATCAACAAGTGGCGACTCGATGGTTATCGACAGGTGAGCTTCCAGAGCATTATCATCGCCTCGAGGAGACGTTTTCGCATCAAAATAGTCGGCTGGCAATGGATGTGTCTTGGGATTGTAAATGAAAAAATACAAAATCACTTGAAATACACTCAGACAAAGCGCGCCAAGGCTTGGAATCAAAATGATCCATTTCTTTGCGAGAATCGAATACGTGGTCCAAATGGTCGTATTGCTGGTAGCCATGCAGACCATGTGAATAGGAATAAACACAGCCGACTTGTGCTTGATGACTTGATGAATCTTGACAAGTGGGGAGGCATACATGATGGTGGCAGTGACGTCCGAAATAATACCAGCAGTTTGTGCCGCCTCGTGGCGTGTTTGACCGGTATACCCCAAGCCTGCGAGGATCACGTAGAGTGAGGTGCACAGGAGGACAAAGCCCGCAATCGCCATGTCGCGATGCACTGACGCACGGTCCTTGGCCCAGCGATAATAGATGAGAATGAACACAAGTGCAATGATTTCACCGGCCAAAAAGGTTGCAAAGACAGGGACATAGTTTTTGTCCAAGTAGCCATACATCATCCTAACAAACTACAGTCAGAGAGAACACAATGTAGTAAACCAGAGAGCGACAACGTACCACATATTCGAATTTACCAGCACCGACAACAATGGCACAATGGACATGACACCAGTATCCTGGTCCTTGTGTATCTTGTACACCATGGGTGTCGGACTCAGGAGCATAAACAGCGACGAACAGGATGCGATCACACGCACGATGTCGAGAAGAAGGGTCATGACAAAAGTCTCTGTTTCCAAGTAAAACCAAAACTGATCTCCAAAAGGTTACCAAGCAAAAGCTGGCTCCTTCCGTTTTGAGTGATGGTTGCTGTGAGTGCAATCATTGCATACGCTACGCAAACGGCAGAGTGAATAATAATTTCTTGTGAGTCACAAGAAAAAGATGGCCTCTCCTCTTTGTATTGGTCAAAGAATCCATATCGGATTTGGAAGGTGTATCTATTTGGTCTCTCAGCGCCATTGGTGGGGATGCTCTCAAACTAATACATGTGGATGAGAAAACAGGAGAAGAGAAAACATAGGAAGTGCTATGAGATTGTGTGGATGTATTTCTCATTGTCGAGGGGCCGTGTGATCTGTAGAAGCAATCGGTTTGATGACATCGGCAATGCTTTGTTGAATCACTTTCTCTTGATAAATACAACTTGAAGAGCGTTCGGGTCTTGGCTTTGTTGTATTCGTCGCACTGCCAGATGTGACACCTAAGGTCCATCGCTTGACGTTCAATGCTGCGGAAGCTCTTATATTTGCTGTCTCCATAAACTCAAGTTAGCTTCTTTCATTCACAGTTAGTAACTCATCAAAGAATTCTGGGCGGAGACGTCTGGAAAAGGAGGCAGCGTGATGACTTCAAAAGGTACGTTTGTTCTAGAGCAGCGTCCGAGAAGATCCACAGCGAGGATGCCAGACATTGCGTACACACCTCGAGATGACAATAGATTTCTCAACCGCCAGCAAGTGTGGGCATATCGTGGAGATCTGTATATCCCGACGTTCGTTGTTGAAATTGACAAGCTCTCTGGTCGCGGATCTCAACGCCGCGTTCTTAATCGCAAGATGCGGAACGAGTACTTTGCACATGGCGTTCAGTTGGGTTGGCTGATCGATCCACGACCTGAGTGCCACAAGATGTATGAATACTTTCTCAACGAAATCGGAGAAGTGCAATATTCGAAAGACACTTCGTGGAGAGATCTCGAGGGACGCGATGTTCTTCCTGGATTCCGTCTTCGCTCACGTGTGTTGGAAATGGTGTTGAATCAGGATCCTGGGTCATCATCCGAAGAAGTTGATCTCATGTGTCCTTACCCAACGTGTGCACGACGACTGCGAACTGCTGGTGCATTTGCTGCCCATGCTGAATAGTACAGAGAAGAGAGTGCCATAGCGAGGTACGAGGCAAACCTGGCGCACCGTTGATTCAAGTGCAGTGAATGGTGATTACTCCGTGATGCAAAAACTCGTCCATATCAATCACTTGCTTTCGTCTCAATAAACCCAACGCCGCAACCGGAGAGAAACACAATTTTTTATATTAAACATCAATTGCCTCGACGAGTTACTGCCCACCAGAACCTCCATACAAATTTTGTTTCATGCTAATCGGTAAAATATCCATCGCGTGGACCAACTCGTCATGAACACGTTCGTGTTCCATAGTCGTCAATGTTCGGTCTTGTAGTTGTGGAGTATGGGTTTTGATGTACACCCAATACGTGAGCACGACGACCAAATCATCCTTTTCTTCATTCGATGATTGTTCGTAATGACTCGAAATCCGTAGCACCGTATTAATATCTTTGCGAAGTCGTGTCTGGGGTTGGTACGGATACAATTCATCGACATTAGCATAATCCGCCGTCATCAATGCAAACTCTTCGCCGGCCATGCCACACTCTTCCTTTCTTGTTGTCGTCTCTGGATCCTGAAAGGTGAAAAACTGAATCGCATTCTTTTCCACTTCCAAACCATTTTGGAGATCCGTGACCAATCGATGACATAAAACACCGGGTGTTAACGCACTCCCACTCACGTCAATACTGGATTCCCTTAGATTCTCACTCACAGTCGTACTTCCCGTCAATTCGGAGATACTAATCTCCAAATTGTAAATGTAAAACATGAGTGCATCATACACTTGTTTGGGACTTTGGAGACCACGAAAGGGTGTGATCGTGAGTTTGATCGTACAAAAACTGTGATCTTCTTGTTGAAACTTGGATGTTTCTGAACACACTTTCGTTAGCGACAATCCCCGTGTCCGCGCGGCCAAGAAGCGTCGTGCTACATCAAGTTTGGGACCCCGAAGAGCCAAGAGCATTGCTTGTCGTTGACGCCAATCTTTGGTGAGGTGAATAAAACTTTCCACCGGACTTCGTTGCTGATTGTTCTATCCATACCAACGCATTAGGACCTCATTTTGCTCTTTTCTCTTTATTTAAACGTACCGTAAACTCGGACAACACGGACTGGGTTTGGGCGATAATCAATTGCTGTCGATTCGCGGCGTCTTGTAATTGCGCCGACACCGCTACTAATCCTGTAATTCCTGTCATTTCCTTTAATTCATCGACTCGTGCTTGTAACTCATGTAATTCTTGTTCTAATCGTGCTTTTTCTTCTTTCCGGACCATATACAAAGGTCGTTTTTTCTTGATTTGATTCGTGTTTTCATCGTCTTCTGTCACCAATGATCGTTTCTCGGCACGAGAGACGACCATTGAATGGAGAACAGACAAGATTTCGGTGTCACGCGGTGGTACAAGGAGCGTATAAACACCGTCGGCCGTTGAAATTGGTGTCACTTCTATCGTCGTGGGTTGGGCCATCTTGTCGAATGAGGTGAGGAATACGATTCGGTGATCCTAAAAATTATAGCCAATCAATCTTCATAATACATATTTTCAACCAATCCAAATACCTCGTTGACTTTATACACTCATATCATGATCGGCAAGCGGCTTGTGGCGATGCTTCCATCCATGATGATTGATATTGGTGTCAACCTCACTGATCCTGTGTTCCTCGGTACTTATCGTGGTAAACAAAAGCACAAGGTACTCTATTCTACTTCACTCCCTTCATGACAGTCTCACTCATGGCGTTTCTAGGCCGATTTGACCACGGTTCTCACGCGGGCGAAAGCCGTGGGAGTCGAGAAAATCATCGTCACAGGTCTGTCTGTGGTTATTTCTCTACCGTACCATACTCAACGGATGTATAGGCGGTTCGCTGTCGGAGAGCAGACACGCGTTGGCGCTCGCACGGGAACAAAATCTTGTCATGGGGTCCCAAGGACCACAGCTCTACAGCACTATCGGTGTCCATCCCACGCGTTGTGGCGAGTTTGACGACAATACCGAGGGTCTAGATGCCGACGCGTACTATGCAGAGCTAGAGCGTGTGTGTCTGGACGGTCAACGCGATGGCACGGTATGAATTTCTTATAGAATATTGCAACGCGTCCTAACGTTGGTTGCTGGTGTAGATTGTCGCCATTGGCGAGTGTGGCCTGGATTATGATCGTCTCGAATTTTGTTCAAAAGATGTTCAACGCAAGTATTTTGACAAACAATTTGCGCTGGCGGAAACGACGCGCTTGCCCATGTTTTTGCATAATCGCAAAACCAATGGGGAGTTTTACGGTACGCTAGACGTTACAAAATGATTTATTATTCATCTTGACACGGACGATGTCGTAGATATGATTGCAAGGAATCGTTCACGGTTCACACAAGGCGTTGTTCATTCGTTTGACGGGAGCACCGAGGAAGCGCTCAAGCTCGTAGCATTGGATTTGTACATTGGCATCAATGGATGTTCGCTCAAAACGGCCGAAAACCTTGAGACGGTCAAAGCTATTCCAGCGGACAGACTCATGATTGAGACAGGTATGTTTCGCATCAACGTTCGGTGGAAAATAACTCACGAAAGGTGGTATAGACGCTCCTTGGTGTGATATTCGGGCGACACATGCGGGGTTTGGTCATGTCAAAACCGCGTGGCCAACGAAAAAAGCTGAAAAATACGATGAAACTAGCCTTGTCAAGGGACGAAATGAACCATGTACACTGATGTACGTGGGTTAGTACCCTCAAGACAAGGACAACACTGACAATTTGTCGATACGTTTTGTAGCCAAGTTCTCGAAGTCGTGAGTGCCGTACGTGGTCAGGACCAGCAAGAGCTCGCGGCACAGGTACTAGAAAACACACGTCGTGTTTTTTTTTCAACGAATTAGACGGCATTCTTCAAACGGCCCAAGTTGCGTTGGCTTCGAGTTCAAGATTGGCCTCCACAAGACCTGCAAAAGGCTTCAAAGAGGTTTATTACAGACTTAATTGGCTTCCTCCCTCGCCATCGATCTCCACGAAACTAGTACTCCAAAGATTCATCATTCTTGAGTAGACTCGTCCTTAGTTGAACCCTTCTTCCATGAACCGACCACTTGAGTTGAGCGTATCAAACCATCGAATTCCTCGTCGTAATTGATCGGCTTCAAACAGTGCACGAATATTCTTGACGAGCCCCACCCGGCCACACACAAACACTCGCGAGCCTGTTGAGGATTTGACGACATCCACAATTTCTTCGATACGATTCGCAACAACTTCGTTCACACGGCGTTTGGTATGTTGCGGATCATTGGAAAAACCATAGTGAACTTTGACCATCATTTGTTGTTCCCAGTGAGTGAGATCATGACGAAAGACAATATGCTCTTTCGACGTTGCACCCAGAAACAATAGGAGTGGTGGCATCGCACTCGACAGGTTACGACTCCCTGGTCGTGATTGTGATCGTTTACTACTCATTTTCTGTTGCGTTTGAAACCATCGGGCAATTCGTTCTTGAATAATCGAACGCATCGCGGACCAACCGACGCCCATGGCAATGAGGACCAATGGTGAAACACCATCATCGGGAAATTGAAAGCGGGACCAACTGATAAATCCTCGAAATGGGATGCGTGTACCAAGTGGTAACGAGGCGATACGTTCCAGGAACGAGACACAAAGACCTTGAGGTTGGCCTGTTACGCCCAACGACACGGCAATCTCGATTTCGTGGGCCGACAGTTTGGGAGACGATGCAATTGAGTAGAACCGTGGTTTTAATGGTGGTGTGATGGTTACAAAGACCTCAAGGGGGATCCGTAACGATGGTGCTAACTCGAGGAGTTCAAGAATGCCCCTATACTGCTCAACGATTTCGGTACGAAACTCGGTTGAGCCATTCGTTGAACTGAGATGCTCAAGCATGGCACGCTCACCGGGTGAGGTGACAAAGCCCGCCGCCGCGCGAACAAACTCACGAGTGACCGTTCGAATTTCGAGAAACTCGGACAAGACTGTACGCACTGTACATGGTGTTGGGAATGGTAATTGTTGCAAACGTGATTTTAAACTCGTTCCTTCGACGCCATACGGTATCAACTCGATCACCGCATCCAAGTCAAAGTGAAATGCCTCGGCGAGTCGCTGGACATACGGGTGATCATTTTGTGGAAAGATGGCCAGGGTACTGACAGAAATGTAGGTCGTCTCGGGGTTTTGCAGATGCACAAGAAACGTAGCAGCACGACGTGAGGACAGATTACTACCGTAGCTAGGACGTACTTCCGTGACCTCAATCTCAGCAAATGGCGAGGGATCAAACAGTGCAATACGTGGAGTACGTGGCCCACGTAGAGCTAATCGAACCGATGGTCTAGTAGACGATGACGGGTAGAGGGTGTAAAGTTGAGATGTTTCGATTTCTTCCTTCCCCAGGATGCGGCATCCAAAGCCCAATGAGACCACGACCCCGAAATTGTCGATTACCGAAGGCTGTTTCTTGAGTGCAAGTTTTGGATTGGTAAAGCGTTTGCTCTGTGCCCATTTGTCTTCCAATAACGGGGCTACCACATTGGGAGCAGTTTTGGGCTTGGTGACAATTATGGAGGAGTCTTCTGAGTGACCTGGCAGTTTGGCAAGTAATCCAGATTGCCATGCGTGGAACATGGCATCGATATCCCCAGACGAATCACCTAAACCGAGTGCATGGAACCGAAAGGCCCCAAGCTGCTTGAGCTTGAGATCCACAAGCTTGCCCATGGCGTTATATGTCAAATATATCGAGTCGCCGACACCAAACACCGTGTACAACATGCCCCGCAATGGTTCACGTCCTCGTTTGTTGAATGGCCACAGCGACGTTCCTCCTGGATCTGGTTCGATCGCCCGTCTTGAACTCACTCCCTTCATCAACGTGAGTCTCCGTGGATTGGCCGCTAAATCGCGAATCCAATCTCGAAATCGTTCGGCGCTTGGACTCGGGGCACCCGCGAAGTGGGTCGAAACAATAATCACAACGAGTCGAGACGGAACAAGTCGATCTCGTCGTGCAAAAGTGCCTTCATCAAAAGCATCAAGGTCATACAGGGAGACACGTGACTGTTGATGGACTGAAATCTCGTGTGCGAGCGCGCGTGCAAATCGCTCGGCGACGCCAAACATTGTACCATAATAAATGTCAACATCCGTGACCCCTGCTGCTGAAATTCCGTAACTACCAAAACATGAAGCACGTTTTGGACGACTGCGCCGTGGTTGCTGAGCCTCTCGCGATTCCCCACTGTTTTCCTTCGACATCAAGCGATGAGATGCAAGAAAAATGAGTAAGGCACTTTTACCAAGGTGATCCCACCAAAAAAAAAATGCTGCTTAAGCCAAGAACGCGATGATGTGGTGAGTTGGGTCGAAGCTAATTCTGGCTTGCCAATAAATACTTCTCATGAGGAATACAGCATTGAAAACTTCTTTCTACTGATATTCGGAGCCTTTGGATGCACAATCCCATCGAAAGGATTTCGCTATCGATTGAACCTGACATGTGCGTGATCGAACATCCGATTCTTCACGCACTACGCAGATACTGAAGCATTAATTGTAGCCTTCTTCAATGAAACGACGACTTTTGTGAATGACATCAAACCACGGAGTGCCACGACGTGTCTGGTCTGTGTCAAAAATCTCGCGAATGCGATGCACCATGGCAGTGCGGCCACATGCAATAACGCGCGAGTTGTTGGACGATTGAACAATTTGTACGATTTCGTCGATCCGAGACGCCACAACGTCCTGGACATATCGTCTCGCACGATGTCGATCGTTTGAAAAGGCATAGTTCACTTTGACAACCAATTGTTGTTCCCAATGTCGCAAGTCCTCGTGAAAAATCACCGTGTCTTCATTCGTCGTACCGAGAAAGAGAATGAGATTAGGTACGTGGGTCACAGATAATACGCCTGACTTCCGTTGCCAACGTGCAAGTCGTTCAAAGATGATCGCACGCATCGCAGAAAATCCAACGCCACTGGCAATGAGAATCATAGGTGACACCCCATCGTCTTGGAACTGAAATCGTGACGAACTGATAAACCCGCGAAGAGGTAGTGGCGCGGGGGTTGCTGACGCCAATAGCCTCTCAAAGTAAGACACAGCAAGCCCCTGCGGTTGGCCAGGTCGACCAAGCAATACGGCAAGGTCCACTTCACGGGGTGAGACCAGTGGAGATGACGCGATCGTGAAGTAGCGGGGTCGAACGGCCGAAGAAAAGCTGAGAAATACGTTTAAGGGCATCTGCAGCGTGGGTGCCATGTCCACCAAATCAAGAATCCCTTTGTGTTGGTCTTGGAGTCGTGCGCGAAATGTACTAGCACCATCGGTAGACGCTAGATTGCTGAGCAACTCACGTTCTTCGGGATCACTCACATATCCCGCAGCAGCTCGCACAAATTCACGTGTCAGTGAGTTGAGTTCAATGAACTCTGTAAGGGCCGTTCGAATTGTGCACGGTGTTGGGAATGGTAGCTGTTCATGGTGAATTGAGTCTGCATGGAGGTCAATGACGGCGGCGAGATCGTATCCAAACACTTTGGCAACTTCGTTCACGTGATTGTCACTGTTCTGTGGGAAGATCGCGAGTGTACTGACCGTCGTATACTTGGCTTCAGTATTTAGAAGGCACACTTTGAAAGTTGCTGCTCGCGGTGGCAAGTCTGAACTCTTGCTGGTTTGACGGGAATAGGGAAGATTCGTGGAAGCTACAGGAGAGCAACCGACGCAATCCACTGGCATAATATCAGCAAATGGTTCGTCGTCGAAGATGGCCACTCGCGGGGTTCGTGGACTCGTATGTGAGGCGTGATGTGATGATGGCTTCAAGCTCGACCTTGACCCTAGTCCATGCACATGAACACTGCGTACTTCGTCTGCGCTGAGAATACGACACCCAAAACGAAGGCGCACGATTCGACCATACAAATCGTGCACTATGAAGTCACTGTCTTTGTCGCTTTCATCTGTATCTTCCACAGATTCGGGCACATTGAGCGAGTTTTGTATGCCAAATTCTTCATTATTGGCAGGAAATACAAGCCGTGAGACTGACAGAGACTTTTTGATCGTCCAACGACGAGCAGGGGCAATCTGGGTAGACGCAAGAGGATGCACTATACCGAGTTTCTGCGCTGGTGGCAAGTTGAGCAGCAACCCAGCTTTCCAATCATTAAAAGATCGATCAATAACGCTCGAACAGTCTCCCAAACCCAACGCATGGAAGCGTGTCGCACCCAATTGCTTCAGCTTGGCATCGACAAATTTGCCCATTGCATTGTATGTCAAGTATGCGGAATCCCCAATCCCAAAAACCGTGTACTGCATTCCCGACAAGAGACGACGACGACACAAACTGTTGGATAGTCCAAACCCAGCGAAGAAGCCATGCCAACTTGTCTTGTGTTCTCTGCTCTCTTGTGGTGACGCGACAAGACGATTCAACCAATCACGAAATCGTTCCGCACTTGGAGACGGCGCACCTGCAAAGTGTGTGGACACCACAAACACAAACACACGTAATGCTGTACGTTGATCTCGTTCGGCAAATGCATCTTCTTTAAACGCATCGAGATCTTCGACATGGACAGCAACAGGATGGTGATTCGAGATCTCATGCGCCAAAGCTCTTGCATATCTTTCAGCCATGCCAAACATGGTACCATAGTAGATCTCCACGGCTGTGATTGGTGTGCGTTGACGATGTCCATTCATCAAACCCCATACTCGTGGCGCATACATTTGGACACTTTGCTGACTCAAATTGTCTTCTTCACTGTTGCCTCGAGGTTCTTGTGGCGTCCACGACACCGTGTGAGAATGACGGCGCAGGAGTGACGATGGGGATGCCATTCGTGTGATTGAGGAGTGATGAGTATAAAAGAAAAACCCGTTCATGCGTTGGTACACTTATAAGATTGTTGCTCGCTCGTCGTTTTGTATAGTGTTTTTTGCAGTGCTATATTCTGATCGGATAAGAAATTCTTTTCCACCACCAACCAACCATCCATGAGATCCTCGCGGACATCCTATTTTCGTCGTCCGATAAGACAAAGCACCTGTCGCTGGAGTTGGCCCGACGAGAATTGACGTTACGCAGTTGCGCTGGATGGTTGTCGAGTCAGCACAGAGCACGTCTTGGACGACAAGCACACGTACGTCGCTCGGGGTTTGGTTTCACATTGGCTTGCTCTTCTCTGTCGGACGGAACTACCCAAGCACCCGAGTAACAGGTCAAATCTAAGGCAGCTGGATCCGACCATGTTTCTGGAAATTGGTACATTTAGAAGAAAACGCTCCTAATCATAACCACACAACGTCCCTATGATCCATCATCGACCACATTCCTAGCACCAAGCGTCTTCACATGACGACAGCCACGTCGATGGTGCGCTAGCGAATTTGAACGCAAAGAGAAAGAAAACAGTGAGGACATATCATCCAATGTGCTCGTTGGTCGTACGATCCATCGAAGGATTAATACCTCACGGTGAAATTCCAACGCGTGATGGTATATCACATCATGTCGCCTTGCAACAACACATCATGACGACCGTCTACACACACCAAGTGCTTTTTGCTAATGTCGCGTCATTAAGCCTCATCAATTGGATGGAATAGGCAAAGATTTCAACCAATTGATGAAGACTACAATATAATTGTAAAGGTTAGCTGCACTTGGTCATGGTGAGGTCACATGAAACAGGATGTGATGCATGCAGTGATTGTTTGGTATGTGAATGTTCAGCGAGGTTTTGCGGTGTGAATTAGCTGTGGATCACTGGTATTAGTGAGAAACCCACGGTCGTTGAGCCCCCAGGTTTACGTGGCACCACTGCTGACCTGTTTATGTGCGAGCGGATCCCCCAGGCAGGAAGGGGCGGTACTTCGAATTCTCCTTCTGCCGTCAAGAATCCCCAGTCCTGAGAGCAATGCTCCTGGTCGTCATGATTTAGCTTCCATCTTGTCCTTGAGTTTATGAGGGCTACCTTCATTCTGGCCTCAATATAGCTTATGCTCCAGAGCCAAAGATAGTCTCTGTTCAGCTCGTCGGCGCTGGTGAGATGAACATCTCGTTACCCATCACCATCTCAAGCACATTTGGTCATACACTCCACGTCGCAGCCGAATGAATCGCACAGGTGTCGAAGGACGTCCGTCAGAGGTCACGAAAACGCCCGTCCCACTCGTCCACCCGCCACGATGTTTTCCATTCGGACGAGGACAGGAACGAACGACAGTGTCCAAGGTGAATGAAGTCGTCATTTACTATGGTACAATGTTTGGGAATGCCGAGCGCTATGCACGTTCATTACAGCACGAAATCATGAAACAGCGACAATTGGTTGTGCACGTCTATGATCTCGACGCATTTGTACCGGCAGCATTCACCGATCAAAAGCAATTGACACCATTGCGTCTGTTTGTCTTTGTGGTATCAACCCATTTTGCGGGTGCGCCATCTCCGAGTGCCGAACGCTTTCACAAATGGATTGAATCTTTGGATAGTCGCGTGGTACATCATAGTGATTCAATGATTAATCCACCAACTGAAGACCCACATACCCGTGGCCAACGACACGATCGAAATCATCCATTTCCACTTCCCGTGCATCCATTCAAAGGCATGCACTACGCTGTATTTGGTATCGGGGATTCGATCTATTTGACCTACAATGCAATGGCCAAGTTTGTTGATAGCAAAATCAAGCAATTTGGCGCAACGCGATTTCTACCCCTTGGCCTGGGCGACTGTTCCAATGGTCTCCATGCTACATATTTGACATGGGAAGCCCAAGTATTACACAAATTACCTCGTCGAAAATCCACACTGGTGCGAACAGGGATTAGTTTTCTTTCGAGTCGTTTTCGATCGGTCAGGGTCGCATCCATTGGGGCACAAGACACTGGGCAACGCCTATTTACCAACAAAAAATTACAATCCGTCCACGAGACTTCCGTATTAGCGTCTACCCACTCTCAACATGGTGATCGTGCGTGTTCAGGGACGCTACTTCCCACGGTTTGTGACAACTTTGCTCGACACGTCCAACTCTTTTTCCAATGCCGAGTGCTCGATGGGGATGAAAACGTATCTCTTCCGACTCCACAGGAAGTATCGAAACCAGGATCCAAGACGCATCCACGCACACCGCGTGTTGCGTTGTTTGATGACAAACCATTTGCCGAGATCACTCCGGTTCAAGCCGTCGGTGCTTCGTGGTCAACCTCCCCAGAACGACAGAGTGGAGTTTTCCGTGTGCGGTTCTTGCAGCCCGATACGACTTATACGACCGTGAGTACACTGGCCATTTTTCCATACAATAGTCATCGACTCGTGACTGAAATTGCCGAGGCTTTTGGATATGATTTGGATGCGATATTCGAATTGAAAGTTGACGCAACTCCTGGTGGTACGAACAGAGTAGCGAACAGCCGTCATCAATTGCCATTTCCAACACCATGCTCGGTTCGTACGGCATTGACTGAGTTTCTCGAACTTCGGACAGTGACCCGCGAGTTTATCCGAGTTGCGTCTGGCTTTGTAGTAACGACTGATGAACGAGATTTCTTGGAGAGCTTGGCTCGGACGGATGGATCGACGGCCTTCAACACACGTATCCACGATCAACACAAGGGAATTCTAGACCTTGTAGCGTTGGCTCCATCCTTACAAATCCCATTGGATGTGTTTATGAACATCACACCGACCATCAAGCCCCGATACTATACCATTGCCTCATCCTCGCTCGTCTCACGGAGTGAAGTCGACATTGCGGTAGCACTGGGGAACCCAACAGCACCACGTGGCCTTGGGGCAACCTTCTTTGCCCAGGTCCTCGCGTCGTGGGAGCATACCCTTCGTCCACTCTCTGTTCGAGGATTTATCAGTGCTTCTCGTTTCCAATTCCACGACGATGGGGTTTCCCCTATGATATTCATTGCGACTGGTGTCGGTTTTACGGCCATACGAGCAATTATTCAAGAACGACTTGCAAAATGGTATCAAAATCCACCCTCCACCACCATTCCCAAGCATATTTTGTTCCTTGGCGTCATCAACGAAGACTCGATCATTTTTGATAAAGATTTACGACGATGGGAACAACAAATGCTTGTCAAAGTGCACTATGCATACTCAAATGATCGACGTCATCCACGACAACACGTACAAGAGATTGTTGAAAGTCGATTGGATGAAGTCTTTGAGACGATTACGTCGTCGTACGGGTCACGGATCTTGGCATGTGGTCGCTCAGCGATGGTTCGGAGTATTCGAGACCTCTTTCAGGCAGATCAATTACGTCGACGTAGTCGATGGTACGACACACTACATGCCAGTGGGCGATTCATTGATGAAAGCTTTGAATAAGTGGCAAAACAGAACTAAAATCATACAGTTTGGACACAGTTTTGAGATATTACGTTCGCGCCTTGGCCGAAATCAGAAAATCTGCTGTGAGTCAGGAAATGGCTCACTCAGTGGTGTAGAAAAGAGATCGTATCCACGCAACATATGAAATCAGCTCGAGAGGTCACAGAACGCGACAGAATCAGTGCTAGATACTCACCCTTCTGAATCAACATGCCAGCCCGTTTTAGGACGATACTATTCCGTTTCAGACGTGAGGTCTGAAACGAACGAGACCCGTCCTCACGCTCTTTGTATCGTTGCTTCTCACACAACATCGTAGTATCCTCAGGTCACAGTGACTGAGCCAAGTGCTGTTCTGGTCGCTATTGATAGGATTGGAAGCAAGATATCCGATGACACGCCAGACGTACTCGGGATTGTCTGTCCACTCCCCCCGCGTCGTTTCACATTTTACTACCATCACGTTCTCTCACACCAAGATCTTGTGGTCGCACGTCTCACGATGTCTCGTTCGTCCATAGTCTTGCCCAGCGTTGGTGACCAAAGTCGACAACGATCGCTGGGGCCTCTTCCCACCACAAATGATCTCCTTTCGTACCCAGAAAAAGCCCAGGCAGCGGCTCGTGTCAGTGAATCTGTGAAGAAAATTCCATTACCTACAGCTCGTCCGACGATGTACGCGCGTCTTCGTGAGTGGACCCAATTTGGTCATCGAGATGAGTTTGCTCGCATCACTGATGTAGAGATTTACTACGGGACCATGTTTGGCTCGGCAGAACAGTATGCACGCTCGCTTGCTCATACCATATCAACGGAACGACCTTTACGCGTGACGATCCATGATCTCGATGGATTTGATGTTGTGTCGTTTGGCACTGAACGATTGACGTCGACCCGACTGTTTGTCTTCGTGCTCTCGACGCATTTTGCAGGATCGCCATCACCTAGTGCTGAGAGGTTTCATCATTGGATCACCCAATTGGGCGAACCATCACGTATTGTCGACACGTCGTCAGACAAGTCTGTTGCGACGACAGCATCCACTCAGCCACGTGTCCAAAAGCTCTGGTCAAATCGATTTCGGTCTCCTTCTCGACGACGACTACAATTTCCCCTTGAAGGCATGCGTTACGTGGTCTTTGGCATTGGTGATTCGATGTATTTGACCTTCAATGCCATGGGTAAGTATGTGGATGGCCGACTGAGAGAGTTGGGGGCGTCACGATTACTCCCCATCGGCCTTGGAGATTGCTCCAATGATGTCCACAGTGCGTACAAAGCATGGGAACGGTGTCTCCTGTATCGATTACCTCGTCCACCATCTTCAGTCATTACTCAGCTCCGACGAGTCTCTCGAATAGCGATTCGTCGAATCAGCCAAGTTTCCCCGGTGATTATAGGCACCACCATACCACAGCCACAACCACCTGCATTTCCAGTGGCGACCCCAGCCAACAGCCTCGCTTCCACTGACGATATTGACCTCTCTACAGTGGGAACTGTCGTCCGTGACAACTTTGGCGGCACTGTCCACCTTCGTTTTCGATGCATCAACCTTCGAGCAGGCACAGTCTCCGCCCGTATAATACCTCCATCATCGGTTGGTTCCAGTTCCCGGACGCATTCGGCATCCTTTTCATCCCGACCACGGTCGCCACGGATCGCACTGTTTGATGAGACACCATTTGCCGAGATTGTTCCAGTTGAACGGGTTGGGGAAGAGTCGATCTCTCGAACGAATTCGCTGAAGTCACTACCGTTGCCAGGACGCTCGAATGGAATCTTCAAAGTACGGCTTTTGAACCCCGACGTCAGCTACACCACGGTGAGCACACTTGCAGTGTTTCCGCATAATGACCCGACACATGTTCAGGTCATTGCTGATGCATTCCAGTTCGATTTGGATGCTGAGATTGAATTATTCGTGGACGCGAACAAAGTCAGTGATCTCAAGCGTGAATGCCAACAACTACCATTCCCCACACCATGTACGATTCGTAAAGCCCTCACCGA
>JAADWU010000185.1:0-16559 GCA_023336255.1 Pythium graminicola
CCAAAGCCAGCGAGGACGAGTGATGAAGATTGAGCTCTTCGAGTGAACCCATATCACTTAATACAGGTAAAAGACACTCAAATGAGGTTTATGTTACTATCAGCATGTGAGTGACAGTGGAGTCAAAGACAAGCGAGTGTGCGAAGACCAATGGCGCCGAGCGTTCGTGACGCGGCGGTAGCGACCAATGGAGTCGACGCGCCGTACACGGTCGTGCTCTATTACAAGTACGTCCGGGTGGCCGACACCCCATCGGCGCTAGCGACGTTTGTCGCCTCACACGAAGCTTTGTGCCAACGTCTTGAGCTCCATGGCCGTGTACGAATAGCGCTCGAAGGTATCAATGGTACGCTGGGGGGGAGCGCCACGAGCGTCGCACAGTACATTGCTACAATGGATGAAGACGAGCGATTCAAGGGAATTGACTGGAAGACGAGCACGTCCGAGGTCGAGCCCTTCCCCGAGTTGCTGATTCGTCTTGCACCTGAGATTGTCGCCCTGGAACTTCCCGATGATGAGTGCGATCCGACGCGGGGCGGAGTACACCTCACACCACAGCAATTTCACGAAGCGCAATTGACGACCCCACCGGAAAAAGTCGCATTGATCGACGTGCGTAACAATTACGAGTACAAGTACGTATTACTTGCTGGAATTTGGCGACAGAGAGAATACTCACGTTGATATGTCTGTAGTGTGGGTCATTTTGACGGTGCCATGAATCCAAACACGCGTCGTTTTAGTCAGTTTCCGGAATGGGTCCGTCACGAACTCCCGATCTTGCAGCAAAAAGACAAGATCCTCATGTACTGCACGGGTGGCATTCGTTGCGAAAAGGCTTCGGCGTATCTCAAACACCTTGGTCTGGACAATGTGTACCAGCTCCAAGGCGGAATTCATCGCTACTTGGAACAATTTCCGGACGGTGGCAAGTTTCACGGCAAGAATTTTGTGTTTGATCAGCGCGTCGTGATGGCATCCAACGATGAAACCATCGCTGGGCATTGCGAACGATGTGCTCAGCCGTATGATGTGGTCTCGGGCCTTCGGTGCCAGTACTGCCGCACACACGTGCTTGTGTGCGAGGCGTGTCGTGATCATGATCACGACGACGAATGGGTCTTTTGCCGTGATCATGCTTTCTATGCAAACACCCCCCTTGAGGATCTCGTAGTATTGACTGAGCAACTTGAACGCGAACTCACGCTTGAACGTGGACGTGGGCGCAAGGGAAAACGTCGCTCGCTCCGCAAGCAGCTGGACACGCTCGAACAAGCGCGGATACGTGCACTCGCCAAGCAAGGTTAGTCGTATGGACGTTGAATCCACTGACTCGTCGGTCCATTAATACACCCGCTTTGTCCGCCTCTTGGTAGCGTGACCTTTGCGTCCGCATCACACGAATGGATCTACTTTCTCGTCGACAAAACACGACATCACGACGTGGGACGCTACTACCCGGTGGTGCCCCTCGTTTGGGTGACCGTGGCCAGCTCAATGCATCTCCTATAGCTAAAACCACGATTAAAACAGCACTGCTGGACGAATTTCGTGCCCACGAAGAAGCCGAAGCCGCTCGTGTCCTTCAACGGGCTGCGCGTGGATTCCTTGGTCGTAAATTTGTTGCGAGACTCTTGCAACAAGTCTATCGCCGACTTTATGATCCGATTGAGAAGCAGTATTACTACCTCAACACTGCGACGAACGAGATGACATGGGAGAAACCACAGGCGCTTCGCAAGTTTCTCACTGAGACCCAAGAGGTCCCAGTTACCACACACCATGCTGAGGTCGATTTGTCACCGACAGAAGCTGCCCGACGACTTCAGCGGTTTGCAAGGGCGTTATTAGCACGGAGAATGCTCCATCGACTCGTGTGTGACAACTACATGAAACTCTTTGACGAGACCACCAAGACGTTCTATTACCTCGACACGCGGACAGGGATACGATCACCGGATCGACCCAGTTTTCTGGACGAAACGCACGATCTTCCTGTCGAAACCTTTCAATTCCGCAAAGCCGTGTGTAAAGTTTCGAGCAATACCAACCTCTCGGGCACTGGGGTTCTCGGGTTCTTTGGGCCAGGAAAGAATGCAACACAATGGCTCTGTCTCTTGAGTGACGCTACGACGTTACCGGACGCAGCAACGGCGAGTACGGCCCACGTTGTGTGCAATTATTGCACCGACGTTGTTTCAGTTCCGTTCCAGATCTCCTTGCGCCCAGAAGCTTTTTTCACGACATTGTCGCTTGAACACAAGGCTGTGCAATTTGCCTTATGTGCTGTCGACCGGAATGCTTTCTTTGAACGCGCAGGAACCAACATTAAGCCATTACAATTCGACTGTACCGACCGGAAAATGGCGTGTGCGGACGTCACTCGTGGTGGTTTCCGTCTTCAAGCAGCACTGGAAATTGTCGGTCATCCACATGGAAAACCACGCGTCATTCATTTTCGAACACTCACAGCAATGCGTCCCCACTCGATTGCACCGATCACAATGGTGTACGATACTCCCACAGAGAGTGGTGGGGCAGGATCGGCAGTGTTTACACGGAGCGGTAAACTCCTCGGGCTCCAGCCATTCACCCCACTCAAGGCTGTGGCACCTCACGAGTGCTTTTACATTCGTCCAATTCTCGCTGCGGCTACGGCGCTCGTAAGTACGTCGCGTTGTGGAAGGATATCTCTCGTACTGGCACGCTAATGACATGACTTTTGCAGCGCCTCCAGAGCCATTCCTTCTCACAACCAGCCTCTCGTCCCACGAAGTGCAGGTCTGCTGGTCAATTATCCGTTGGTTCAAGCCATTGCCTGGTCTTGCTATCGACTACGAACTTGAACTTGGTGTTCCACTGGAGACGCGGGCGATTGCACGCTTCGAATGTGTTTATCATGGCCCCCGCAAGAGCAAACACGTTGGCAACTTGATGAGTGATCGTTTGTACACACTACGAGTTCGGGCATGTAATCCCATCACCAAGAGTTCCTGGAGTCAATCGCTTACATTCCGTACGCTACCGACTCCGTCGTTGGCGTGGCGTATTCCACGGTATTGTACCAGTGTCCGGGACGCATGTAAGCGTATGAAGGAACAATCAATGGACGTCACTGCTCAATTGCAAGGTGTTCAGTGGATTGCACGACATATTGAACAGCATCCCGAAGCGCTTGGGGAGATTGAAGCTGAGTTTATTAAAGGGCATGGGATAGAATGGGTCTTGGAGACCATAACCACACGATTTCCATCGCACGAGTCGCTCGCGTTGTTGACTCTACGTCTCCTCACGACGTTCACCAAACTCCAGCACCGCACCCAAGGTATCCTCTCTCAAGTCCAGATCATGAACATTATCTTCAAGCTCTTCGTAGATCGTACGACGAATCGAAAACAAGATCTAGGCGAGTCGGTCGAAGACATCTACGCACTGCCCCTTGCATGTGTCGATTTGCTGGGCGCCGTGCTGGATGGCGACAATCCCTCTGGACAACAATCGGCTCAGGCCATCGAACTCGTCCCACTGCTCTTGGAATGGCTTGCGGCCGAGGACAATCGAATAGTCCACGAACACATGCCATTTGTGGCGTCGTGTGTCTTTCTCTTGGCACGTTTTACCCACAATCACAGTACGTGCAACAAAAGCTGTTTTGCACGATCGCTTGTCTTTCTTACGGTCTCATGTGTCCTCTAGCACTGAGTGGGAAATGGCAGCTCGTGACAAATGGTCGGCTTGTTGTCTTGCGCGATCTTCTCGATATCTTTGCCACGGGTGGGGACAGCACCATAGTCTATTGGACACTCGTGACCTTGGGCAATATCGCCTACGCTTCCACAGAGCCCAATGGGCGTGCTCAACTTGTACATGAAATACGCATTCACCAACTCATTGCCGCGGTCTGCAACGCTCGAACTCAGTTTCTCATTCGTATCCACGACCTCGAACTTGCTATGGGTGTCGCACAACGGGAATTTACTCGTCTGGCCGCAAGTGTCATGGGGGAAGACATGCGGAATGAAATGGATGCCTACGAGCACGAGGTCCATACCCTCACGACGGCAATTCAGGATCTTCATGAACGTGGAGACGTTGCCCAAGCGGCCGAGTTTGCATTGCGGTATCTCTTGACCGACGAACAACGTCGTGTGCAAGCGGCGGCCCAGCGATTGATGCATCAATTTTTGTATCGGACTCAAGCCGAAGCCATGGCGAAATGGCGCACCGTGACAATCTTTGAGCGAAATTGTGCCGTGTTTCGTACGTTTCTCACGACGATCCGATGTCGGCAGCTCAGTGCGGCGTTTCGGAAATGGGAACTCTATCTCCGTGAATGGCGACGGACACACAAGTCACGGGTGGTCGATGCGGTCCTGGGTGCAGGCCTTGCGATTGATCTCAACAAACGGAAGAAAGAACGATATCGCATCTTGGCCTTACAAAAGTAATTTATGTATTAAAACATCTACGAGCAAAGGCGATCGATTCGTACGCGGGCTCGGGACGATGGACATGCCGATCGTTCCCGTGGTCGCATGGCTTGTAATAGCAATGTACGGAGTTCGGCTACATTTTGTTGGGCTTGGGCAATTTGGGTTCCCACATATTCGACTTGGGCTTGAATTTCACTCAATGGGGACATCCCGACATGGTTATCTTCGTCCAATTTCGTCGTCAATCTGTTGGATGGTGGTCGTGGTGATGGCAGAGGTGATCCTGTTCGTTGTCGCCATCGCCCAGCCGTGTCTTCGTCCAGTTCATCACGTCGTCGTTTGCGGTACATGGCAGTAGCTTTGGAGGCTTCGGATGTGGGCGACAGCGTCGACGAAGCGAAGCGAGGAAGCGGACGCGTCGAGATCGCGAACGTAGAGGATGTCGTGGACATCGAGTTGAAGAGAAATGGCCAATTACACGACAAAGCAGATCGTAAAGTAATGGTCATGAGAAGGATCGCTGGACGACGGAAAGAAGCCCATCGACGTTACCGTCGAATTCCCCACACATCAATATGGCTCTTCTACACAGCGGTGGTCGGTCGTGCTTATGATATCATTTCTAGTTGATATTTGTATTGAGTTTGAAAGATGTTGGTATCGGTCGGTTGGGAAGAGCTGCCAAGAACACGTACGAACATCGGCAATAGTGACCATGGGTGAGGTGAGAGAAAATCACCCTCGAGATAGTGGCATCGTCGTGGCCACTGTTTATCCACGTCAGTGGCCGGTCGGGTTAACGGTGACTAAATTACTTTACTATTGTATAGTGTTTGATGTCCTATAGACGGTCGGATTGGTCGGTCGGAAAACCCACTTTTTGAACGAAGCCGTCAGAACAATCCTGTGAATTTGACATTGGTCGCGGTCGGTCGGGATCTTGAAATTTGTATGGTGTTCGCTGCTCATCAAGTCGAATTCATCAGTGTTCTTTACGTCATTGTGGTTCGTGACAACCTATTTTAGAAATGATAGAAATCAAGTCAGCATCCAATAGATAAAGATTTGAATATTGTATAAGTGTTCTTAGAAATGATAGAAAATATAGAATGAACCAGTTTTTCGAATCCCAGACCAACATCTCAATGCATGTCCATACAGCAGCAAAAGTTCTTGGGTGTTCGGTTCAAAGAGAGCCAGCAATGGAGTTGGGACTGCGCCTCTAGGACGTTTCGATGATGTTCTCCTCAGACTTTGGCGCAGAGGAGTGAAACGACGACCGCTAATAAAGGCATGAGAACTTCTGAAACGCATGGAGTTAGACGAACTCTTAATGGTCTTCTCCACTGGACTCAAGAACAACGGCACATAAACATGAGTCACAGTATGAAGACTACATTCACCTCTCTCGTATCTGCTGTAACCTAGATTACTGCATGAAAATCCGCATCTGGCAGACGGTCATCGTCACGGACGCCATTGCCACCATTCATTTGCATCGCCATAGCATTCATGAGACCAGCATTGTGCGCCATGCTCAGCATATCCCCACCGGGCATACTAGCAGCCAGGGCATTGAAATTGACATTTCCTCCATTGGTCGTCCCATTCGGATTTCCCGTTGCTGCTTCAATGGACATGGTGGTCGAAAGATCGGTATCTTGACGGACTTCATTGCGAATGGCATCTTGTACACGACGCAATGTCGTCAGTGCAGTTTCGCTTTCGGTATCATTACGATCCTTGAGCACTTGAAGGACATCACGGAACGCACGGAGTTTATCTTGCAGCGTCAGATTCGGAACTCCGGTATCATCTCCATCATCATCCACTTCATCATCTGGAACGTCGTCCGAAGCTTGCAAGACTTCGAAAAATTCTTCATGAATACTATTTTCAAACTTGGCATCGTCGTTCAAGAATTCCGAAAGCGGCATGGAATCTTCAAGACGCAAATACAACAACAAGTGGGAAAGCTCGGGATCCAATGCTTCGGCTTCTTGATTGACTTGAAAATCAGCTCGTGGCTCCAGCCGATCAGGGACAACTTGAGCCAAAGACCATCCACGTTCAACCGTCTCATTACTGATCTCATCCCAACTGAGGGTTGCCCATTTCATAGCAAACAAGACATTCGTTCGAAACGAGACTTTTTTTCCTTCATCAAATTTGTCAATGACATGACGTAAATGATGACGACGATAGCGCATTTTGATCGTGGATAAAATACCATTGTGCATCGGATTCAACGCCGTCATCCCTTCAGGTAAAAAGAACACCACAATATTGTTGAGTTCCAAATGAGCCACCGCATGCGATGGGGCTTCATTGAGAAGGAGTAAAATATGACGTTTTTGTGAGGCCATGGCAAAATCCAATCGTTGCAACCATTTGGAAAAAATCACGCCCGTGATCCACGCTTTGCTGTTCCAAAAGTACTGAAGCGAATGTTGTTCCGCGGATTTCTTCTTGAAACATTTGGGTTGTTCATGATGCGAGACAAAGAGGGGTTGAAGCTTTTCTGTCCCACTGGCATTGCAGCAAAACGCAGCGACAAATCGTTTCTTTGCGAGTTGAGGATCGTCGGGGACGACACCGTCATCAGTGTCGTCGGTGGCATTACCGTGTTGCGATGTGAGCGACGGTGTGAGGTTGTAGAGCACACCCATTTCCGCCATGGCAAAGATATTGTTGAGTTCGTATTTCTTGGTCTCGTGAACGAGTGCTTCCATGGTCGTAAATTTGAGTACACGTTTGTTCTCATGGACACTTCCATTGCCATTGGTGACGCCACCCAATGGTAAGGAATCCCCATTAAACTTGCGAAAACTAAAATTGTGACGCAATTGAAAGGAATGGAGCCATCCATTGGAGAATTCAGGTTGTTCTTCTTCGGGAATGCCCAACATTTTTGCAAAATGTTTCGCTTTTTCTTTGGTCATGTCGCCTTGAACTGTGATCCCACGATGAGCACATTGAATGACCCAATTCGCCAGTGCATTGTCCAGTTGAGGATGCTGAACAACACGACGTTTCTTGATCCCCAATTCCAACGAGCTCATATTGATAAACTCATGTTGACGACGTAAAATCCCCGAGATCGTGGATTGAGCAGGTGTCTTTTTCAAACCAAATTCATGTTTGGTCCATTGCGCCAGATCTTTCTGGGACATCACGCCACCACTCTTTTGGTAAAATTCACAAATGATTTTGCGTTGATGGTTCGTGAGGTTGCCATTCCCACTCGTTGCGGCGCGTTTGCCTGTCGCGGGTGGTGGACGGGCAATGGCACTGGCAGCAGCGATTGCGGCGCTTGTACTGGTGACGCGGGGTTGAGGTGTTGGCGCGAGGGCCGAGGCTGCCAAGACCGATGGGACGTGGGCGGCCGCTGGGTTCAAACCCCCGTTCACTGGTGGGGTGATACGTCGACGGCCCATTGAAATTTGGCTGGCTCCCCTCTCTTATCCGATGGATTCGCCCGTGAAATCGACCGACACAATGAACGATTCGCTTTGACGAGGACCTGGCCAAGGTCAAAATGAACGGAATCGAGAGGGAGAGGACGGGATCACTTGAGAAGGGGGAGAGGAGTTCCCTGTGATATAGCATACCGATATTGTACCGGTTTTATAGAAGAATCATCAGATAATACGGGGATTTGGATTAGGATAGCTTAGGTACTAAGATGGATATATTAGTTTCGTTGGGGAGGTATGTGTATGAACCCTGGATCAATGTGAGCAGTCGTTCTCATCACTTTGTCCTTCACTTGGCGATTGTTCGGCACGTCAAAGTATGTTGGTTGGTCTTATTGTTGCTGGTGCTGCACTTGCGGCTGCCGCAGTGTTCTCAGGATTGCTGTACATGAGTGACAACCCTCGATTACCGTCGCTTGCTCGTCTTGAGCGAGAGAATCCACCACGGGGATACGATCTTGAAGATATTGCGGCTCCTCGCGTTGCAGGAATGGGCTTGCGTGTGCTTGCATTCCTCACGCGCTCACGAGTGATTGGTCGGTTGGTGTGTCGCCATCTCTTTGACAAGAACAAAATGATTCAAGTCCGACGAGTCGCATCTAGTGTGCCCGATCAACCACTGTATTATCCAGTGGTCGATCCTCCCCACGTAGTGACCGATTCTACAACCGAAGCATTGGATCTGCACGCATTCAGTTGCGCCAACACTAATACCAAACTGCATCCCATGACGTTCCGCCACTGGACAATTCAAGACTTCACATCACGGTACGCATCCGGGGAAGTCTCACCGGTGCAAGTCACACGGGCGGTCCTAGCTGCTGCCGATGAATCCGAGTGGGGACATCAGCCATTGCGAATCTTTGTAGAGCGCCACGACGATGATGTACTAGCGCAGGCGCGGGCGTCGGCTGAGCGGTATGCACAAGGCAAACCATTGGGGCTGTTGGACGGCGTGCCAATCGCTGTCAAAGACGAGATGGACGTCAAAGGCTTCAAAATGTTTGCTGGAACCTCGTTTTTGGGAGATCTCCGAGGTGCAGCACAAGGAGATGCGCTGCCCATTGCGCGGCTTCGAGCGGAAGGGGCAATAATTGTCGGCAAGACCAATATGCACGAAGTCGGGTCCGGCGTCACGGGTTTCAACATGACGTATGGCACACCGCGCAATCCATACAATACCAACTGCTACCCGGGTGGCTCATCGAGCGGTTCGGCCGTCGCTGTGTCAGCAGGTATCGTACCACTCGCACTTGGACTCGATGCTGGTGGATCAGTTCGTATTCCTGCCGGTTTCTGTGGTGTCGTGGGGCTCAAGGCTACCTTTTTACGCGTCCCACCGATCTGCAACGACTGTCCTTCCTTGGGTCACGTTGGTCCGATCGCCGGTAACGTCCGTGATGCAGCACTTGCGTATGCGATCATGAGCGGTGGTCACAAGAGTGTGACGCGATCATTTCTTCAGCCCGTCGTGTCGCTACGTGGATTCGATGAGACATCGTCGATACACGGACTGAGAATTGGGTACTTCCCGGCCTACATGAACCACTCGTCCCCTGATATTGCCAGTGCCACACTTGCAGCCCTGCAACTATTGGAATCACGAGGTGCTGAACTTGTCGAAGTCGAACTGGATTTCTTGAAAGCGATTCACTTTGCGCACAACATCACGGTGTCTACAGAGCTCGCCCAGCATCTCGACGCGGTCTTCAGTGAATTTCACAGAATCTCGCCTGAGGCTCAGATCTTGTTGAGTTTTGCACGGAATTTCACGGCTACTGACTTTGTCGCGGCCCAACGATTGCGTGCGTTTGCCTTGCGGCAGCTGCAAGAACAGGTGTTCAGCAAAGTCGACGTCTTTGTGTGTCCCACAACAGCGATCACGGCCCCCAGGATCCCTGGAGACGCTCTCTCGTATGGTGAACTGGACACAGAGACACTTGGTCGTATTATGCGGTACACGATTTACGCCAATTTCGTCGGAAATCCAGGCATCGCAGTCCCCATTGGGTACGACACGAATGGACTGCCGATCTCTCTCCAGATCCAAAGCAGCCACTACGAAGAAGCAGTTATGTTGAGGGTCGCCCACGCCATTGAGGTAGCGTACGCCACGGAACAACGCCAGCCCCAAGTGTATTTTTCGATCCTTGATGCAGCGACCAAGCAGTCTAAAGAGTAGGTAGAGAGAGTCAGTATTCAGAATAACGTGTATTCACATGTGTCTTGTGCCGTTGGCTGTAGAATTTTATCTATTGCTTCTCACTGGCACGTTTCTCCGCAGCAGCCTTGGCCTCGGCGAGGGACACTTCGAATGGTGGGTAGCAAATACCCTCTTCCGTGATAATACCCGTAAGGTACTTGCCAGGTGTGACATCGAAGGCAGGGTTGAACACAGGGCAATTCTCAGGCGCGATGCGCTCCCTCCCGATGCACGTGACTTCTTCGGCTTCACGCTCCTCGATCGGGATGGTCATGCCTTCCTTGAACGTCAAATCAATCGTACTCGTCGGCACACAAGCGTAAACCGGGACTTTGTTCTCGTTCGCAACGACAGCAAGTTTGTACGTGCCAATCTTGTTGACCACGTCGCCGTTCGCAGCGACACGATCGGCACCAAACAGAACAACATCAACCTTGCCCGAGAGCATGAGGTATCCAGCAGCGTTATCAGCGATCAAGTGCATAGGTACGCCTTCCCGCATAAGTTCCCACGCCGTTAGACGAGCGCCTTGGAGACGAGGGCGTGTCTCGTCGACCCATACATGAATATTCTTGCCTTGCTTGTGGCTCTCGTAGATGACACCGATAGCTGTACCAATGTCGACAGTCGCAAGAGCACCGGTGTTACAGTGGTGCAAAATGTTGCTGCCAGGCTTGACAATTGACGCGCCAAACTCGCTGAGACGGCGATTAATGTCAACGTCTTCTTCGGCGAGCATCTGTGCGGTCACAAGTGTGTGGGGAACAAGGTTCACAACACTCATACCCTTGGTAGCTTGGCTCTGGAGCTCACAGACAACACGCTCCGTCGCTAGAGTAAAAGAGAACATGATCTATCAGCATCGTGCAACCACAATAACAGTAGTGAATCTTTGACGTACCCCACGTGAGGTTCACAGCCGTCGGACGCGCCGAATCAATGTAGTCCTTGGCCTTCTTGATGGCCGCAATAAACTCCTTCGTGGTCGAAGATCCGGTCACAGCAAAGGCATTCGCCGCAATTGCGAGACCAAACGCACCGGCAGCACCAATCGCTGGCGCCCCACGTACAGTCATGTCTCGAATCGCAACCATGACCTGTTCCACGGTCTCACAACGAATCAGCACAAGCTCCAACGGTAGCTTGCGCTGGTCAATCAATTGGAGCCCGTTATCTTTCCACAACACTGAACGCATGCGTTCCGTTCCTGTCGTCGTCATGATGATCGTGAGTCGCTCGCGTCCACACTTGCAAAGTGAGCATTCATGCAATGCTGGACACGTCGAGAAGCGAAGCAACGCTGATTGGCTGCAATGCGAATGAAAATCTGAGTCCGTTCTGATACGAGCCAAATCCTTTCGGCTTGGCTTGTTCAATCCTGAAGAGCCGCCACCATTGTTTGGATCCATTCTCCAAGCAGCCTCGCCCCGACCACCGCACGATGCAATGGACGCCAGAGCTGGATGCGTTGTTGAATCAATGTGTCTTCGAGAGCGGATATGACTTTACGGCTGCTGTCGCATTGCTGTTGAATCGTGCACGACAACTTCGACTGGTGAGGTGAGTTGAATTCGTGCTCATTTCGATGGTTCTGGACGTGAAGCTCACACTTCCTTGAGTACAGTGGCGATAACCGCATTGTCCTCTCAAGTGACGAGTGTCAAGTTCACTGGATGGAGATCAATCCAGTTGTAGAAGAAGATAACGAGGATGGTCATGCCGAAGGCGACGAGTACTTTCGACGATCGTTCCATGACGATGACTTTCACTTCTATCGACATCACAGCGATCCGTCGCCAGAGGAAGGACATGAGCCTGTGCTGGAAATGGTAGAGCACACCGACAATATTGGAGGCAACGAACTTCGTCCAGTCGAACACACGATCGAAGAGACTTCCGAGTCAACGTTAGTGGACGTACCTGAAGGATGCTCCAGACTGGAGCTCTCGCTCTCGGATGCTGATCTGGACGCTCTATTAAACTCTCTCCCATACGCCCATGAGGATGTGGCAGCCGCAGACCCCAAGACCCATGAGACTCCATCAGGACAAAGTTCAAGTTCAAGTGAGATGCAGTGGGTCTTGTCGTTCCTGTCTAATCCTGATGAAGCTGCCCATCACGACGCTGAGGCCAAGAATATGCTTTTTGATTGTGGTGACAGATCCGAGGACGACAACTTCCAGTATTTCCTTCAGCAACTCAATAGGGCCAACTTGATGAGCCCAGAGAAACCGATTGCGTCCACCGTTCTTCCCTCAGGTGAAGTCAAAAGAGAGAATCTGGATACGACATCTGAGGGCAGTGACGATAGCGACGACGATTGGATGGAATCCAGAAAGCAAATCAAGACTGGAACGGTGCGAACAAATGCTTCGAGATCGAAGGCAGGAACAGCACCAAGCCACAAACGTCGACTAGAACCGAGAGCAAGCCACGCAGATGAAGTTCTTCCACCTGCGGCGCCGTTGAGATTCGCTCTACTTGTGGATGATACGGATCACCAAGCGGAGCTGAACGATTGTGTTTCAGACGACTCGGACGATAATGGACTGGACGCACTGCCGAAATATGAACCTTCTGCTTCAACGAGACGGCCTCTCCGGATGCCAGCACAACATACCGCTTCGGCCAAGACTCCGAATAGCTCGAAATTGCTTGCATTATCCGAAGAGATTGGTCAACAAATGCGCAAACACGGCGAGTTTCAGTTCCCGAAGCGTCTCTTTCGTGATTTTGATAACACAACAAGCGTCGAAGTCGAGCAGGAACAGGTTCCAGAGGATGAGCCGTGAGATTGCATTTATCTTGAAGTTAGCATTGGTCCTAACGGTGGCGAACCCGTTTTGGCGCCGGATTAGCCTCAGTATCAGCTGCTTTCGCTTTCTTACCCCTCACTTTTGCTCCACCATTCGCCCTCTGTTGTCTTTTCTCAAGCTCTTTCTCTTCTTCCACAACGTGCATGACACTGGCGTCGATGCCCATTTCGTCATTGAATAACTGGAGCCAGCGAACTTGCTGATCACTCAGTCGATCTCGAGGTCCTTTCACTTCGACAAGCTTCAGTTCCAGCTTCCATAGCTTGGCCTCGGTGATCAGTTCATGCACTGGAATCAGTTTGCCGGTTTCGGCACCAAGTGAGGTTCGCTCTACTTCTGGTTCTGCTTCATCCTTGGAATCTGGACGTCCACGAGTATCCCCATTGAGATTCATCGAGTACGACATGCCGCAGAACTTGTACACATCAAGTGCGTGGTCATTGCTTGGGTGCACAAAATCTACAAGTTTCTCGCTTGAGCCATCCGCATTTTTGTTCACTCGCACCATGAGCAGATCAGGAAGACCATTTTGTGCACGATGGAATTCCTCTGAAGTCGCCATGTGCCGCAAAAGTTTCGCGAGAGATCGGCGCCCCATGGCAGCTACAACTACTTGATGGAAACGGAGTGTGAGTGTGTCACCCCAGCTCACAAACCGTGTGATCTGGCCTTCGTGCTCGATCCACTTTGACTCCAACATCGACAGCACGTCTTCCATACTCATTTCATGCTCAATATCTTTCAGAACCTTCTCCATTTGGTCGTATCTCGCGTCGTAGAACACCTTGGCAAAACCAAAATCCAGTGGAGCGGCTTGGTAAGCACTCTGGAAAACGTCTGGCACCGGTGCGTAAATCACATCCCACATGAATAGACCAAACAGATTGATCAGGACACGTCCTTCACAATGCACTCCGTACCATGCAGCCCCTGTCGTATGAGAGTTGTCGACTTGGGTGTGATAGTACTGCAGCACAAGCTGTTCCACATCACATGGTTCATCATCGTATCCGATGAATCGAGATTTTTCACCAGTACTCTTGTTCAGCGGGCGACCAACTATGAAGTTTTGCGGATACTGGGGAGCTGTTGGAGTATCTTGTACCGGAGCTGATGGATCTTCATTTTTCAGCTTCTCCACATCCGTCGTGGTCTTTATCGATATAGGATCGGTCTCTTCATCTGATGAAGACACCAAATCAACAAAATCATCCAGGTCATGATCTACTTCATGCGTTTTGACAACCGCAACACCGTCCATGGGAGTTGAAATTTCGTTCTGTAGATCTTTTCGTCGCGCGAGACGCTCATACCGCCGTTGAATGGCAAGGAGTCCAGCCCCAAGTACGTCACTGTCATTGAGAGCTTGCTCACAGACCCGCTTAGCCTCGCTGTGTTGTTTCAAATGCTCATAGTTCAAGGCAAGACGCTCGTACCAATAAGCGCGCTTACGGATCAAAAACACTGGGCATGCCAGTAAATCCCGCAAAAGGGCGATCGCTCGTGCATACTGGCGCTGCTTCTCATACAATGCGCAGGCGTGATGCAATACACGTGAGAGATGGTAACCAGCATTGCACTTATCGAAAAACGGTGGTCGGTCTTTGTCTTCAGCAACAGTGCTGAGGTGGAAATGAGTGAAAGCACGTAAGCACTTGCGAGCTTCGAGTACGAGGTCATCGAGACACTTCCACCCAGCTAAGTGTGTCTCAAACTGAATACAAGCACGCCCCTGCCACTCATCAGGACCAGTACTTTCAACAGGCAGGACTAATCGCTGGAATGCCGTGAGCTCGGGGAGGTGATCGAAGGTATCGTCATTCAGAGCCCAGTCACCTGGCAGTACATCTTCATTCCTCGCAACCTGTTGGATTGCCATCTCCATTTCGAGTCCATTCACGAGCCTATGTAGCCGAGAAGCAATCTCGTAACAGATGTACGTCTCTGCTGTCGGGAAAATCGGGTGACGAATGTTGATCTCGTAACTTGGATACTGCACCTTCTTGAAAAGCACCAACAGTCCTGGCCACTGCTGTGCAAGCGAACCTGAACCCGCGTATGTGAGAGCATCCAGACCACTTCGACTTGCTCCTGACTTTTCTTTCACGATTTGCTCAAAGCTCTTGATGCGGGCTGACGCCGGTAATGATATGGGCGAACTTGACGATGGCATCGCAGCTTGGAAGTAGAAGAGGCGATGCATTCGGGAAAACAATTCACGAGCCGAGTCGGAAATGCGCACGACCAGAATAATATCATCCTTTGAGTTGCGTTGCTGCAACAATGGATAACTCTCCAACCAAATCGAATGCATCAATTTGGCGACAGGAATTCTTGATCCGTCGACACGCCTCTGTGTCATCACCAAACGCTTGATCGCTTCAAAAACCTCCCCTTTACTGGTCCCATTTCCAGTCGTATTGGGAGAAGTTGTTGTCGTTGAATCCTTGTTGGTGTCCGTCGTCTTCTTCGACCGCAATGGCGAGCCATTCCTTCCACCGCTAGGAGGCACACGGGCTTTGCCGCCACTCAACTTCTTCCACAATGCGGTGAGCTCAGCACTGGTTGCGCTCTGCTGAATCGCTTCGAGCGCCATAAGTAGATGTGTATCCTGGTCTTGTTGTGAGAGAAACACGGGTGGCACAAGCGTGGGTGTGAGCAACAGCCCTGCATTCACCAGTGTCTGGATCGTCGTCTGGACTTGCCGGTGGTCAGCCACTTCAGGAAGGAACCCCAAAACGCTCTCTGCTTCTACCGGAGTTTCTTCCAACTGCTCAAGCTGTTGTCCGTCATTCGCGTCTGGGGCGCCATCTACTTCCTTCGATTCCACAGTGCTTTCCACACTCGGCACCTCCTCGGTTGCCTTGGGTTTCCATGGCTTGCGTGTGAAATACGAGAGCAATGATGATACCTTGAACCAAGGACCTTTGCGTTGGAACAATCGCGCGTAGACATGCTGTTCCAGCGGTGTGAGACGGTCCAGAAAGTGCTCAACCAGTGCCAGTTCCCGTGGGGAGTAGAGACGACGGAAATCTGGTCGTTCCCGTGCAATCGTACGGAGGACAAGCGTGAAATGGGTCACATACGCATCGCCATAGACAGGTGGAGACGATATAAGTGCTTGCAGACCGTTATTGTCGCTGGGAGATGCGCTAGAAGCGGTTGTATCATCCGCATTTCCACTGCTCATTGGTTGCACTTGCTGTTGGCGCGGATACAAAGGAAATGATGAGAGGAAACGCGCGAACGGATGATGTGGGTGCCGAACTTAACCCGAACTTAGTGACTCATTACTATGAAACTAAGCTAAGCTATGGATGAAATATTTCATTATATCTTCGCGTCGTTTCAGGACCTATCGGCCTGTCTCGAATGAGCGATATGGTTGTCCTTCGTGGAAATGCTGCGCATAAGATATACAAGGACATGGGGTCTTCACATGTCACAGGCAGTCGTATTCCTACTGCTCGTTATATGTCACGCTGTTGAAACATTAGCTCTGCTGACAGTTGTGGTTGCGGAAAACCATGGGCTCATGTTCTGCCACAATTGCGACGATCCGCTCCGGGAAGGCTCGTACAGTAGGTGAGCTCTATTCCATAATGGTGACAGTACACTTGCTCACAGTCTC
>JAADWU010000186.1:0-16543 GCA_023336255.1 Pythium graminicola
CCACTTCAATGGCAATAACCAACGTCTTGCGCGCCCAACTTCCTGCATGGCGTGGTGTCTTACGATCCACCGACTCCATAGAAATCGATCATCATCATGAAAATAATCGTCAGCTTCTACTACGTGTGGATGGTGGTCGTCTTGCACACCAACACAACGATGCGACGTTCCAAATGCTAACAGAAGCACTTAGTACACTCTCCCTCTTGGCGCATGTGGATTTCACAGCATGGAAGGACGAAATGATGACCGTATGGCCTCAGTTCGACATGAAAGACGTAGAAGAGATGTTGTTCAAGCGTCAACGGGAGATTGTCATGGCTTTGGCGTTTGGCGTCGATGATCCAGTATCGCTAGAGCCATTGGTGGAACGAATGCTTCTCAATGACGGTTTTTCGCTTGAATTTCGGACGCTGCTAAACACCTTGGCGACGGAGACGACGAACAATGAACGAGCGTCACGACTTGGGCATCCAATGGTGCCAGTGCTTCTCCGTTTAACTCGGTAGGCTTGTATGGAGACGATGACGCACTGGAGCAATCGTATATTGAAGAAATGAATCAAGCGCTTGAAACGGTGAAGCAAATTGTATCGGTTCAACACAAGAATACTCGGTATCAACATCGACCAGAGATGGTGTTGAAGATTGATAACGTCGAGTTCAAAGTCGATGGACGTCCGATGGATGCCACAGGAATCGCTCGACTTGGACAAATCGTTGAGCACGGAGTTCGCGTGATTAATTTGCAGAAACTCTTTTGTCTACACCTTTCGACTCAAGAATCTACTACAGAGGAGCACGATCGAGCCAATTATGACCTCACAACGGGACTACGATCAGTGTTTGGTGTTGCGGGGGAAAGTCCAGCGGTGATCAAGTATGGCATGCGGACAGCTGAGATCACTCCAACTACAACGGAATGGCACACTGATGCAATACTGACTGCTATTCAACACAGTCAATCCTGAGGACTATCGTCATCCGAGATTCCCGCGATCGCCGTCCGAGCAGTTTGGAGCACTTCTGGCAATGGGTCGCATTTGGCGTCTTTTCACAACACACGAATCATAACACTGAACGATTGGAGTTGTGTCTCAATATCTTGCATCCAAGAGACATCGCTGTCATGCATGCAGTGTTGACAGCCAAAAAACGACCCCTATGCGGTTCTTTACTTGCAAAGAGACCCAGTGCGACAGTGTGTTCAAGCGAGTGAGTTCTGTCTCATGTGGCCTGATGATGACGACGATGCTTCACATGTCCAATGGGACGGAAATGTTCAAGAGGACCAAGTCGAACGTACTGGGAATCGTGATTCCTTTATCAAACACACTGATCAACCCATTTACGTCGGTGTTGTGGAATACACGAAAGAGCTACCGTACCTTGAGGCAAAGCTTCCTGGTAGCTCATCAGCCTGGGTAATGCGTGACGTGTGTTATCTTGGAAGGCTTTCTCTAATGACTCTCAGTATCTCTCGGTTCACCACACAACCTCAATCCAGACCGTTGTGTTCCGTGAGGTGACATCCCAAGCATTGCCAGCGGCAAACTCATTACTTCGATTTTTTGGTCCCAGCATTCGATCGTTGGAATTTCATGACTTTGATCACAACGTGGATGGCGATGACAATTGGCTCCGACAAGTATTGCTCGAGTGCCCAAACCATGAGGAGCTGATTGTTGTATCAAGCGAGATTCGATCATTAAGGCCACCGATCGAAGTATTCCGAAGCCGACCATTACGACTCCGTCGTCTGAAACTCCATTCTGTGGCAGACGACTACGGTGTCTGGCAGCTGTTCAATGACCTGGAATCCCCAAAAAAACCAATTTCTCGTGAACTCGTTGAGCTCGATATAGTCTTGAACAATATTTCGAAGGGTATCTTCGCTCAGATATCTACGACAGTTGACAAGAACACTCAACTTGAAGTTCTTCGAATCCAAGCATCTACGAGTGCGGCTGTGTATGCTCTCGCCAAGGATCATATTGACCCAATCTTCTCCCTCGACCCACAAGCTGAAGAAATCAGAGACGCTTTCCAACTGAAGTATCGTGCCAAGCTCGCATTCCTTAGTGTTGTCCATGCTTTTCGTGATGGACAAAATCCTTCACTTCTCGGCTCTCTGAGTTCGGAAATCATTGCCACAATTTTCGCATTTGGTGCTCGTGCACGACTTCGGAAACTGACTCTCACTATTGCCTAAGAACACGATCGACTCAAGAGTAGCGGTGATGCATATTCCAAACATCTTTGCGTTCCACAATATTTTCATGAGCAAACCCAATAGGACCCGTCAGTCTGTGGTCTTATCGGCCCATCAATGTTCTTGTTGGATCGAATTGAACTCAGTCTTGGCTATGTCGTCATGGATTCCAGCGTATTATCAGTGATCGAGAGATTGGGACAGACCGGCGTGAAGATTTACTCGATCATATTGCCTCGCTTTCCGCCACCCGAGACTGCAGTTCGAGATGACGAAGAACTCTTGTTCTATCAACGTGAAATGCGATTGGCGTGGAGTTCGTTTGTTCATACGCTTTTGCTTGAGGCACGTAATGTTGAAGTTGTTCATGTCAACCTCCGTGATATCGGTGATGAATTTGTGGCTCCGTTGTTCTCCGCTGTGGCCCAGACCTGTGGGGTGCGCAAGTTGATTGTCTCCCAATCGAGTATTCCGCTCCCCAACGCCACTCGCATCTTTGTTTGGTTGGCATTCGCACTATTTAGTCGTTCGTCCTCGTGCACAATTCAGCCTCTTACGCTGAATGGATTTGATTGGCGTGAGAGTGCTTTTGTTGACTCATGGACGCGTTTGTTCGTACTTGGACGCGTTTGTTCGTGCTCACCAACCAATGATGATACCCCTGGCATCTGCTTGACGCAAGAGTGGAATCTTATCAGTCTACATCGACAAACCGAGGACGAGAGATCTTTGTGGACAAGGGTACCGTGATTACGGTACTCGGGATGACCAAAGATTCTGTTGCTACAATGCGCATCCCGTGGGATGCCATGGGAATTGTCGTGGAGGATGATGGCAGGAGCAATAAAAGTACTGTAATCATTGCTGGTGTTGGAATTTGTCAAGTTCGACAACCAAGTTTGGGACCAAAGCGTCGACGACTCGATGGGATCACAGATTCAGTTGTAAATCACCATTTGCGAACGTTGATGATTGATGCGATGGGAGCAAGCCAGGATGTAAGACATGGTGATGCTCGCCATCAGTTAACTCGCATGTTGCGGCTGGTTGGACGATCATTGTCGGCTCTCAGTCTCAACTCGAAAGCTCTGGACGATTCGTCTGCACTGCAAGAACCTCCATAGTCTTCGTCTCGGACAGTGTACATTGCGATCCACAGCTCAACTCATGGACTTATGACAGTCCAATGCGTCCAGCGTATTGTCTTCACTCGATCTCTATGGTGTGACCATGCCTGCAGTGGAACTTGAATCGTTTTTCGTCTCCCTTCAGACAAATCTCCCCAGGGCATCGACACTCCGACGTCTTCGCTTTGGTGGAGGAGACATGAGCCATCGATTTCGGTATGAAACAGGGGAAACCTTTCGAAGTATGCTCCGTGAAAACAAACTTCTCACTCATATCCACATCTATGAACGTCGTTACATGCCCCAAGCTCATTTTGGTCGTCGTACGTTCCACACAGAAATGCTTCCACTCAATCCCTTGCCATTGGCATCACGATATGCTTTGTTGAGTATCCCAACGTGGTATATTGCAGCATTGGATCAACCATTATGGATGGATATCTTTGAATATGCAGCATCAGCAACGACCTGGCGACGAATGACCGTAGATGCCGATGGGGACCAGCATGGCCCCCACCATACTCGTCGTCGGCATCCTCGTTATATGCAATTTATGTGAAACAGTTGAGTATTTATGCAGTATTCCATAACTCTATGCAGGTCTCGTCATTTAACAAAACATCCTCCGTCTTTTGAGAGTATAAACAAAATTTTATATGCACATATTCGTAACTAACTTAAATTACGCAATCGCACGTTCTAATTTATTACTGAGTATAAACATATTCGTAATTACCTTGAATTACTTGAACACACATTCTAATTTGAATACCTCGAATCATCAATAAGGTGGGATTTTCGAATCATCACAATGACCACACTCACCGTCGATCCAGGGGAATCCTGTCTTCGACAGCTTTCACTGCTTCCACGTGCCTCTACAACGACTTTTATCCCAAGTCTCAATACATCACAACGTGTGGAGTGGCTCAGTAGTCGTAGTGAGCGTGTGATGGGGCATCGAAATGCCTTTCATCCCATCCAACAATTGCGTCAACTCCGTGAAGCACTCGATGTGCTCGCTCGCCTGCCTAACCCAAATAGACGTGACGGCATGGCGTCATGAGGTCCAATGACTCTGGCCTGAGACAGAAGCCTTGTGGTTTCACGATGCGCGTCGTGATGATGTGTTTCTGCTGGGTATTGCGATGTTGAGTGGTGAATCATACGAAACTTTGAAACTCAGTGGAGAATTATTTGAATTAGTGCCGCGTATCAACACCGAGTATGTTCGTTACCGAGCGCAAATGATCGTCCATGGTCGGTCGGACAATGATTGTGCAAGTCGAATTCCTGTGCGTCTAGAGGCGCAAGAGATTGATGAAGACGACTATGCGAGGGTCCTCAGCACGCTTGTACAATTTACACTCGTCCAACAAGCAATTGGTCAATGAGCTGAAGCCACCGTTAGGTGCGCTTTCTCCCTTTGAGATTGTTGAGGTTTATCTTGAGCCCGATGTAGCATCAACGAACGTGATATCCAGTGTTTGGTCCGATTGGGTAGTGCCAAGGTAAAGATTATCAATATTCCGTCGATGGAGATATATTACGATGCGACCACCGACGAAGATTGGGATGCGCAAGCGTGTAATCTCGTCCAGAGCGTACGCTACCTGTTGTTTGAGTCTCCATCGGCCCAACGAGGTGATATGACGTTTACCATCTCCCTTCAGATGACCGCACCAGAATTTCTCCCGATGCTGATCTCAGCGGCTCAAGGCGCTTCCTCCATTCGTACTGTTCGACTGCAAGTTTTGGGTGAACGCATGGAAGATGAGGTTGAGCAGGATCTTATTGAAGCGTGGCAATGGGTGTCATATGCATTCTTTGGTCGCCATGCCGAACACCATATCAAACGACTCGAGATCGAGTGCAGAGATCTGCGTGATGAATACTTGGACGTAATCCGACGAGCGATGGCAGCGAAAAATCCTAATCAGATGCTACCCAACCAAGGCAGAGACGAAGCAGACCCGTGCAATAGCTGGATTTCAAGCTCACGATTCTTCTTGTTTCATCCAATAAATTGCGATCCACCCCATGTCAACTACGAGCCCCCAGTACCGATCATTGTCCGTGCCATTCAGAAGATCCATGCGGTGAATCTATGGAGCGTGGTGTTGCCGGGCTGGGGACGAGCTTGGGTGTATGCTCGAGATTGTCATGAAGCGCAAAATGCCGTACAAGCGGACATCTCCACTGCTCCATGTCGGCGCTACTACTCCGAGGAACTAAGTCTTGGCCATGTTTCGAATGAGTCGATACGGTTGTGCTGTGATTTGTTAAGTCTGATTGGGAACAAACTCAAGATACTCGAACTTGATGGTGATTATGATGAAGAGTCACTGGATGCATTGTTTCAGAAATCACGTCGTCAGTGTTCCAACGTCGAAGCGTTGCACGCCAAAGGTGTGGTGTTTCTGTGAAGAAACTTCTTCAAAGTCTGTCGGCAAAGGACGTTCGTCTCAAGAAATTGTCGCTGCGTCGACTTGCAACTGAGGAGACGCGGGACTTGTACAGATTCTTTGAAGCATTGAGTGATCATCCCATCCTTTGGGGATGCTTTGGAAGAACTATACGTCTATTTGGCGACTGATGAAGGCGTCATTAGAAGTGCAATCGCCACACTCAACAACGTCCTTCAAGGCAATCGACGATTACATACAGTTCGACTCGAATTTTCATCGTTTCACGATTCCATTGCTTCAGAGTTGCGGCCATCGCTGAGTATCCAGCCATATATTCAAACAGGACCGTTGGGTATCTTGCAAAAGGTTGCTTTTCTTTATGTTGTCCGACTCGGTAAGAATTCACCACTCGGGCATTTTGATAGTGCCATTCTCACGGTGATTTTCCAGTTTGCAGCTTAAGGACGACATTGATTGTTTGAGCTGTTAGCTTAATTGTATGAAGCAAAGACGTCTATGTAGTGCATCGAGTATCGTCAAGCTCAAGAGTTCTTTATCAGCGCTAACAAAACAGTAGGAGATTTGGATGTATTGTAGTAATTCACACAAATTAATCCACTGGTTCTTCATTTATTATAAAAATAGACATTGCATTTTGCAATTAGTTTTGGTATCCCATCAAAATCAACAATCCAAATTCTCACCCATACCGATCATGGAAGATCCGACCATTGGACGCTGGGAACGCTATCTCCAGCCCTGTTGTCCACTTCCCAGCGCTCCCATTGCTCATGAGAATGCGTCTCGTCCATGTTCTCTCGCCTCATGTCGGATTGAGTGGATCATGTGTGATTCAGATGCCATGTACCAAGTGCGAGAACTCCGGGAAGCCCTTGATCTGCTCACCTTGATCTCTCGTGTCAATGCGTCTGCGTGGCGACGAGAGCTTATGCGACTTTGGCCTGACACAGATCGATTGTGGTTACAAGACAACCGTGAACACGACGTCTTTGTGGTGGGCATTGCGATCAAAATTGGTGAATCAACCGACGTGTTCAAAATCAATGAAGAATTGTTGGAACTAGCACCACGTGAAAACATCGAGTATGTTCGTCATCGACAACGTATTTTGTCGACAAGACCTGACCAAATTGATGACGATGCGAGTAATTTCTCATGGATTCCCGTACGTCTGGAAGCAGAAAACGTGGGCGATAGAGAATATGAGCACCTTCTTGCCGCACTTGCTCAACTGGTGTTGGCACAACAAGCACAATTGACAAATGCGCGATCGTCTGTGGCCATCTCAAGATCCATGTTGGAGATTGTCGAAGTGTCTTTAGATCCCGAGGTCGAGATCAGTGAACGAGAAGTACGTGCGTTGGTTCATCTTGCGAGTTCCGGTGTTCATGTGCGCAATATTCCTCCAGTTACAATTGAAAACGACACGGAAATGGATGAAGATCGCGATCACCAGGCACATAGTTTCGTTCAGAGCGTTCGGTACCTTTTGTTGGAATCACCTTCAATCCACCAGTCACCCGTCGCCAATAGGACACTGACCGTTTCACTCGCGACTTCACCATTATTTCTTCCAGCGTTGCTTTCGGCTGCGCAAGTGGCGTCATCCCTACATACTATCCGGCTTCAATTTGATGATGATGAAGAAGAAGGTGATGAATTCGTACGTCTCTGGCGATGGGTTTCGTACACTCTCTTGAGTTGTCATGCGGAGCACCATATTAATCGTCTCGAAATCGACTGTCGGGATTTTTCACAAGCATACATGGATGCAATGCATCAAATTCTACAGGCAACAAATCCACTTTACGCTCTGACGGATGAAGAAAGCTGTGAGAGTGAAACTGATTCAGCACAATGGATATCATGCTCCAAGTTTTTCCTATTTGATCAAGAAACCGACAAACCATCACGTGCTGTCCACAAGTCTACAAATCCGATTACTGTGCGGATCGTTGGGATGCATCGAGTCAATAGTTTGTTTACTGTGTTGCTGCCTGGATGGGGAAAAGCCTGGGCGTATGCACAAGACTGCCATGACGCGAAGATTGAATCGTCTGATCACTCCAGAACTTCTGCATGGCGTTCGTTCGAAGAACTGTCACTCGTTCACGTTTCACATGGCTCCATTCAATCATGCTGTGCACTGTTGCGTCTGATCGGACGAGAAGTCAGGATGCTTGAACTCGATTTGGAAAACGAAGCACTTCTTGATACGTTGCTCAAGGAGACAGCACGACATTTTGGACATTTGGAGGAAGTACGAGTACAAACTGACGTGGCATCACTCGGCAATTTTCTCCAGATCGTTTCAGAACAGGGCGTTCCCATCAGAAAGCTGTCGCTTACTATTGTCGGTCCAGAAGATCCACTACGATTGCGCCAATTTTTTGAGACATTGGGTGACGTCACGCACGTCCTCACCACACATTTGCAAGAGTTGAGCATGAATTTCAACAGCAACAATGGTATGGTAGAGGCCCTCGAAACCCTCAAGAATGCTCTTCAAGTGAATCGACGATTGCATACACTGGAGCTGACGTTGCCGGAATTCAATGACGAGATTGTCGACATACTTGAACCATCCCGCAAAAAAATACCTTATGTCCGATTGGCACCGTTGGCATTTGTGCGAAAACTTGCGTTTCTCACTGTTGTCCGATTGAGTCATAATTCACCACTGGGGCAGTTTGATAGTGGGATTCTGGAGACAATTTTTCAGTTTGCCGCCCACGGACGCAACCTTCGGTTCGAGATCTATACGATTGATGTTCTCGAGATTGATCACTGAAGGATTGCTGTGTCACTCTCGACCATATCGGACGAGCAAATCGCAACCAAGGCAATGTGAGTATGGGTGAAGTGACTGCTAACGCGAATGTTGGTCGTGGATGTATGATATCTCAGATGGCAAATGCAAGAGGATATGAGTTGTGTGTCGGACCCCGACTTCATTATTTTTCCAGTCCTCGAAAAGAAGAAATGAGCTCATGACCATCACTTATCTGTGGGACGAACGAATGTGGGGATTCCCGCTGGTTACGTGAAGCGCTGTATTTGACGTCGTTCCTCGCCGAGATGGACCACGACACGTGCCTCGGAGAGCTAATGAGTACAAACGATAATTTGTGCATGCCAACGGAATTCAATTTGGAGCTGAGTGAGCTTCCACTCCAAAATGAATTGTCGGTTGTGGACAACGATAGCGCAAATCGGATCCTCCTGCTCTTGGCAGATGTCATACCGATGACGATCGAGTTTCGAAAACCATTCTGCCACGCTGTATTGTGTAACGTGGATACCAAAACCTCATGGTCAACGCATTACAGTCCGTGGGGCCAGCGGGTGCCACCCGGATACTCAACAAAGCCGTCGACACTATACAAGGGATGAAGAATTGTTGAACACTTCAATGCATTAGATCAATCCCTATGGATTGAAATTCTCGCGTCACCCTCGACCTCACGTCGTGTTGTCATTCAGAGTTGGCCACGATCCTGACTAGCGCATCATCGATGGGCACAGATACATTCTGGTCGACAATGCTTGAACTCTTTGAATCCACAATGAGCTCGAGACGGTCCCGAATAACTGCACGAGACAGATCCGTCGGTATTACAATCGAGCATTCAATGAGGAGTTGTCAAGAGTTTGAGTTCGATAAATCAATGCATACTCGTAATTCACTGTGGCAAAGTAGTGATATACCGATTCATGAAGCGTAAGGGTAATCCAAGCTGGATCTTGCATCTTTTGCCTTGGGCAGCATATTCGACAATGTTGGTCAGCATGGTGATGTCAAGATGTGAAAGCGCCGACATACGGTCATCGAAATGACTCACAACACTCAAGAACGCGACTTTTTCTTGGATTCCAAGCCGTGCAACTCGACAGATTGGCTTTGCCTTGAATGATACATCAAATATACGTGCAGTAATCCGCACTTCGGTTTCGCTTGGAAGAGGATGGAAGACAAAGTGCAGATCGTGAAGACGACGGTTAACGTGAAGAGCCTCAGTTAGGGCTTCTAGCGCAGGGATGATGGTATCTTCATATCGGATTCTCATGGAAAATTCACCCAACTCAAAATAAAATCATGATTTGGATCACCAATTGCAACGAAGATGTTGTGGATGGCGTCGGCATCAGACGAGATATCGCAATTTAGATTCAGATTCGAAATCGCTGGAGATCGTGAGACCATGGCTTCAACTAATGCATTCAGGTCACCAAGTTGTGTACCGTTGATCTTGAGCTTGTGCATTCGAGCCAAATATGGACTCACTTCTTTAAACCAGGTCTCGAATGAATAGTTATTGACACGCTTGATTTCGAGTAGGTTGACTTGATTCCCAATCAAGCTCGTCAACATCGTAGCGGCTGGTTCTGAAGCTTCATCCAGTGAGCGAATGCATATCTCCTTGAAGCCGTGCACGGTATCACCATTCATGACCAACATTTGTTGTACACACGTGTTGGCGCTTGAAACAGTTTCTTCGTTGCAAGCCCATGCCATTCCCCATCCAGGAAGGTGTACAGTTGTCATATCTTTGTTTGTTCTCTCTTGTTTGATCACACGAAGTTTCATAGGTATAGGCAAGTGAAACAACGTCATGTCGCTGCTTTTCTCCGACGGGTCAAACAGAAAAACCTTGGCGCACAGCAGATGCTCGGAGGTTTGACCCAATAGACGATCAAAAATTCCTGCCCCCATATCCTCTGCATGAACTGGACGCCAACCAGAGAGTACTGCGCGAATTGCATCGACGTGCGTGGCACGAAAGCCGCTGAACTCGAGCGTAAGACGCGCAATATTGTGTTGGGCATGAGCACTGAATAGTGTGTACGCAACACAACGCCACAAGTCGATAATATTTTGGTCTCTTCCACCTTCTGAAATATGAGTCAGGACTTCTTCAAGACGCGTACTCACTTGAGCCGTCAATAGTGGAATTAGGTATTTCGGGTCCGTCTGGTTGGATATGGTGAGTCTTTGCACGCCAGGAAATGTGCTGTCACATCCTCCCACAAGACATTGCAAGACTTTGACGAGGTTAAACGGTTCATTGGTTTCGAGATTTGGTGCCGACGTGTTCATGTTCAATTGGACCCTGGGAATGTTGTAGATCTCCACACCGTAGCGTGTCAATACGTCGAGAAGATGAAGACCCTTGTTGTCCATCACGGTACGAGACGTAAACCATACACCCACGATCTCGACCCTTGCCCGCGCTTGATCGGAAGCCATGAGACGGACACTGTATTGCCTGGTCACAATCTGTACCGTTTGGACGAGTGTGTGGGAAAGTGTGATGATTTGCCTGCTAAAGAAGAGTACCACCGGAATACGGAGTCGTAATGGCGTTGATGTCTCTTCTTCTAGACGTGTCGTATCCATGGATTCAAGTTGTTTTCGAATCTCGTAATATTCGTTACTGAATCGATCGGCATCCATAACATGTTATCCCAGTTCGGTGAGCATTTTGATCCTCGTGACGTTCAACCCCAGTCCGATCTCCACGACTTGATCAGACTGTAGATTCCATTGATGAATTTGTCGTGACCACACTCAACGGAGTTCTTTTCTCCATGCGTCGATATCGACACGCCTGATGAGTTGAAGGAGATCGAGTGCTTCAGCAATACGACGCCGTGTCGCCGACGTGGATGTACTGGTGAACAATCGTGCGCGTACATGTGATTCAATTGAAATCCGATGACCAATCGGTGTAAGCAACCGAAGACAATTGTCCCAAGCCGCAAGGGAGTATGATAAGTCATCTTTATTCCACAATGATCAAATCCATAGCACTAGTGACCCTTCGATGCGTTGGATTGGAAGTAAATGGAGGTGAGAATTTACTTATCATCCAATCAAACACTAGAATGACCATGCAGCTTCAAGCTAATTACTTCAAGCTAATCATTTCTTTAGCCTAACTTAGCTACAAGCTAAATCTTCATTGCTCTCTGATTGGTGTAATATTTTTCCTCATTTGGATCCAATCCTGATCCAATATCTTTCAAGTCTCCATTCCAGCAGAAGAGAGCACCAATGCCACTGAAGGTTGCGCCATGGGATGATTGTGTTCTTTCTCTTGTGCCTCGTACGTATACACCATCACCAGGCGTTAATTCCACCATTCGTTGGCTTGATACTCGACGTCATACATCTGCGACGTGGCGCCGCATCACCGAAGGACTGGATCTCCTTCAACGCCTCAGACGTGTCGATATCAACGCATGGAAGAAAGAACTCGATCGATTATGGCGAATGCACGTGTGTATGTGGGGCGTAATGTCTGATGACGTAATTGAGATTGGTCTGATGATCACGATCTCAAACACTGACGTACTCAGCGCACTGGAGGAACATGTACTACGGGATGGGGAGGCTTCGACTCCAGTGTATTGCGATACCAGAAACCAATTCGAGCAGTATGGTCTGGAGCATGAAGAGCAAAATTTGAGGTTGTCTACTACGCGACCAAGAATACCCGTCTTGCTTTCGTTGTACCAAGTGTTGGGGGTGATGAAGAGCTTTCAGAAGCTTTGGTGCCAACCGTACACATCGTGACCAATCAACGGAATCTTCATCAAGATGATGCACAATCCTACCAAGCACGAGCTCGAATGGAAGCGACACGGATTGAATTTGATTCCAGTGTGGAAATGGACATCGAGGGCTTGTTCTGTCTGGACAAAATGGTGCAGAATGGTGTCTTTGTGTACAACATCCCATGCCTCTGGTGGGATAGCACCATAACTACACGAGTTGACCACGAACCGTTACGTTGGTGGTGGAAACACTGCAGCGTCTCGTCGGAGGCATGGATTCCCGTTTTCCTGGTATACAAAAACTTACAATATCCAACTACAGCCAGTTCGAGGGTCTCCTGCCCATCCTATCGGCGGTTCAAGTAAGCAAGTCGCTACGAAAAGTGGTTATTCACACCGTAGATAACGGAATTGCTGAGCCAGAAGAAGTAGATCAGGAGATTTTGAGTATGTGGCGTTGTGTAGCGTACACACTCTTGAGCTCCCATGCCGAGCACAGCATCACAAGCCTCAAACTGGAACTGGACTACCTTAATGCCACGCACGTTGATGCCATCCGAGCTGTTCTATGTGCTTGGCGCCCCGTACATTCGCTTGAACTCGGTTGTGGTATTTTCGATCGTTTGCTTAGTCGGTCTTCGCAGCTTGTATCGTGCACTGAAGTCTTCTTATCTGATCCAAGAGAGACAAATGAAGCAAGGTTCCGTACACACTACCATTTCCAATGGATCTCCGAGTGATCAAGCGAGGCAAAGTAGACAAGGACGATATCACGACTGTTCTTCTTCCTGGATGGGGAAGAGCATGGGTTCGTGGGAAAGCGTCAATGTTGACTAAAGCCGTCCCTGTCATGGCGGGACTAGGAGATGGTATCCGAAGTTTCAAGAAGATTAGTATCGTTGCACTCGCTGAGCCGGGCAAGCCAGCCACCACTGTGTTGATAAGCTTGATTGGCGGTCACACTCGTCAGTTGAAGGTCAACGGTGTCCATGAGACAGCGATCGAGAGTTGGTTAGGCTCAGTCGTCCCCATCCTTCCACGTCTTCGTTCGCTTGAAATAGTCGATTCAAGAATTCTTCATTTCAACCAATTACTCGATGCTGTGGTGTCTGCGAAATCAAAAATCAATCATTTGAGTGTTCTTTGCGGCATTCAAGCAGAAACCGATCCATTCCGTCGTTTGTTTCAACACTTGGTGATCCCCAACATCGTCTCTATACGCAGTTGGCTGAATTGCACTTGGAGATTCGACTCGAAAGTGTGATGCTTCCTGCTTTACGTACTTTGAATGAGTCTCTCCAAGTGAATCGTCGGCTTCACACACTTGAGTTGGATCTCCATCAAGCTCCTCCTCATCGCACCGCTGAGGAACGAAAGTTGATGAAGAAGCTACTCTCTAAAATCGGTCGGTCAAATCCTACTTGTTGGGTCGCTCGTCTGGGTACCAAAGCAAAACTTGCCTTCATCAGTGTTGTACGCGGCTCTGGTGTTGACACATCTGGTCTAACGTATCTTAATACAACCATGTTGATCAATATTTTCCAGTTTGCGGCCCACGGTAAAATGCGCGAGGTCCAACTCCATTCCTTAGCTTAGCCTACAAGACCACAAGGTTCAACTTGAAGTCGTCAAGGGGTTAGTACATTTTAATTGCAGCATGTTTGCATTAGCTTGAAGCAGAGCATTATAACATTGGAACACTTATATTAAGGAACTGATAATCTGAAAGAACTAGCTAGCCTTGAAGAACTGAGATTGTTCTTCTCAGAGAATCCAGTCCCTGTGAGCCGATGAATCGAAGTGGCAGATGATGGGCTCCCTTGGTCCTTTGTGTTGAAGAGCTAACTATGTAGTGAGAACTTGATATCACGAGGCTGCTTACTTGCAGCATACTCGAAAACAAGACCAACGAGTTTCGGCGCGAGGAGCTAAGGGATCATTGGTTTGCCATCGCGAGCGGGGTGCAGTCGTCGACGCCATTTTTTCAACGAACTTGAATAGGAATCGGTGGTACCGCAGCACGGAAGAATGCACATTTCTGACGGAGACTCAATGGCACCAGCATCATGTTGGCAAGACTAAATGCTGATGTGATACGAGCGGTCAACGAACGATCGATGAATTCGTCAGGTAGTCGGAGGTCAAATTGTAGCGTTTGGAGGATGCAATTGTAGGGTAGCAATTGAAGAAAGTTGCAAATGGCGTCGGCGGTTTCGCGTGTCGTGACTATCAACCTCAGTTCGAGGGTGGTCAAGCGTCGTGCAAGGGGATGTGTAGGATCCCTAGTGCTGCAAAGAATCGAAGAAGATGCGCAATATCGAAGTGGAAATTCGATTCAGTACAAGCTTGGAAAGCTGACAAGACGAGGATTTCACTCCGTCCATGAAGGAATCCAATGATGCGATACTTCCCTCACCTAACTTGAACTCGCGCAAATAAATGCAGCGTGAAATCACCTTGCAATAAAACTCGTCCAGTGGTACACGAGCATTGCACGTGATGATCTCGACCGAGTGCACATAGGCTCTAACCCTCAATATGAGATCCGCAGCAGCTGACACAGGCCGCGGAGTTTGATGGTGTAAATACTGTTTCGCCGTCTGGAGTTCTGTCTATGGAAATCTGCATTGTTGAACGACCAGTAAATCCACCCTTTATCCCATCCAGGAAGCATTACGGACCAACAATCGTCTCCCTCATCTTTCTCAACGACTGTCACTTCAATGGGTCCCGATAATTCATAATACGCATCCGCGTTTTCGGACTTTGTGCCACCATTTTGTGGATACAGATAAATGCGTGAAGTGCAAGCACGCCTTGGATGCGGAGGCGAGCTGATAGCAGCAGATCCAAAGAGTGATTCAAACGGATTCTGAGCACAAATCGCAGATCATTGACTTCGATATGCTTGGCACTCAGGCTTGTAGTATCGATCTCAAGTCAGTCAACATCGTGGGTTCCAATGCGACCAAGAATCGCGGAAGCAAAACAACGCCAAAAGAAAATGGTATTAGCGGGCTTGTCAGGAGAACCGACTTTTGAAGTTGATGAACGCAGTCGGATGGTCTTGAGTGACTTGCTGTCGTGTGTCGCTGTCATGACGGCCGTGTAGAAGCTTGGTCGTGTGTGCGTTGAAATGGTCAGTGTTCGGACTCCACGATACGGAGCATCCGCAGCGCGTGACTTGCCAGTGAGCAAGAGACCACGCAATGCTTCGTTCATACCAATTGCTTCGTTTTCATCCAGTGGCTCAATGAAGGAATCCTCTTCACCCACAAGACCAGGAAGATCACGCACTGCAACACCATACTGAGTGAGTTTGAAGAGATAACGAAGACTACGTACGTCAATCCTATGCTCAACATCAGCCGCGAACGCGACTTCGACAATCTCGAAATAAGTGCGTTGCATGAGCGATCCGTAGTGACTCAGAACCTCGCTTGGGGAGTGGTACCCTTTTGCGTGGATCTACTTCATGGCTCTCGAGAAAAACATCCGTCCACCAATCATGAACCTCACGACCAATGGGAATGGCATCCGTATCGTGACGATCGGGTTCACTAAAGCGACAGCGTTGGGTGACGTGAAGAAACCATGGCTTGAGAAATAACCATCGCGAACGCATTTTAGGACACCACATATCACGTTTATGATAGCCATTGATATCTTTAAATTGATTGCAATCGTCCCAATCTTCTCCTTCGCCTGACGATTCACCACCGTCATCACGCGAACGCATCGTTAGAATATGGGAGGCACGACGCCGAATCGAAAATGACGCGGGATATCCACGAGAGTTTGCGTGGGAGCTGCTCGATCCCTCATGCGAGTGACGGACTGAGTCTCCAATAAGAAGCGTTGCATCAGACGAATCAGAGAAAGAGATATCTGAGGATTTTGTAGCCATGTGAGCACCCTGGTAGCTGTGGTTGATACACACGGGTAATCTTGTTTTAGTTATCGCTATTCACTCACGATGAAACTCATTAGAGCTCTATTTGAAGAAGAAGAACACGTAAGTAACCACTTGAACATCCAACATGTACTCATGATAACTACTAACTACAGTCTCTCCATTTTACCGACGTCCCGTGTGAAACTTGTACAAAATAAATGCAAATACAAGCTGGAAGAGCGCGATGTACCCTACCAGAATGGCCATATTGCGCAGCGTATCGACGTGTTCCATACCATAACGCTGGAGAATGGCTTTGGCTC
>JAADWU010000187.1:0-16522 GCA_023336255.1 Pythium graminicola
ACGACTCGAAGCGGAGAGCGCAGCGATCGTCAAAGTAAGGAGGGCCAATACAACCACGATGGATGACTTTGGCATGGACTAATGTGCATTTCGGTAGAGCGAACTTCTCTCAACTGAAGTTGAGTCGTTACGAGTGCAATTGGATCATCGGACTGCAAGCCATCAGATCCAACTCAAGGTGCGTGTAATGAGTATTGACAAATATGTTTGAAACTTTCTGTAACGTTTGCGATGGCAGGAACGCGATCAACAGTTAAATCAGCTACGCCGTCAGCTTCAGTATGCAATTACAGAAGAAGAACATACGCGTGCAGAGCTCAAGACTCTCACGAACGAGTACGCGAACGAGAAACTTCAGCTTCAAAAGAAAGTCGTCGAACTCGAGTCGAAATTGCAGTTTGTAGAAGACAGCTTCTCTGAATGGCGCGACAAAGCCAATGACACGATTAGCGAGCTCCAATCCACTGCTCGCAAGTCAAATTTGACGGTATATTGCATAAATGAGTCCCCCTTGGACTAAAACTGACGGTCAGGTGATCTATTACTCAGATCCAGTTGCTAAACGATGAGATCGAGTCGTGGAAACAAAAAGACGCCCCTCCGCTCCCATCAGTACGTCGTTTTAGGTTCCATAACTTGTATGCTGTGGTTTCATTGCTTTGTTTCTTTACGTAGGAATACAGTGCCCTTGAATCGAAGATTCAACTGCTGGAGACCAGCCTTCGCGATAAGGAGCTGGAGGTTCAAGCTGCAGACGAGCGAATTCACAACGCTAGTGTAACGTTGGAATCTTCCAAAGACGTACGGGTGCTTAACGAGCGAATCAACGAACTCGAGTCGCAGGAACGACGACTAAAGCAAGAGGTAAGGAAGTTGATCGGTACATTTGAGGAGCATGCCTGATGATTCACAAACAACCGTTGTACCGATAGCTGGTGGAGCTCATTGCGTCGTCCAGAAACTCGGCGGTTCAAGATGAAAAGTTGACACAGATGCGTCGGAAATTGCAAGCTAGCGAAGATCGCAATTCACAAGCTCAGCAGGAGATCGCCAAACTTCAGCAACAACTTGAGAACTCCGAACGTGAATGTGCAGCATTTGAAAAGCGACTTGGTCGTGGCGAGTTCAACACTGAAACCACCAAGGTTGTTCACATGGCCGTGAACCCGACCAGTGAGCTGCTTGGTGTGACCCAGCAAACCAAGGAAATTGAGTATCTGCGGAGCGAGGTTGCTCACCTTCGTAGTCAACTGAACGGGCAAACACCCGCTGCTACTGCACCATCGACCCCCGCAGTACGTCGTCACGTATTTTCTCCGAGGATACTGTGCAGTCACTGATGTGCAATGAACCTATACATAGGTAATGATGACTCCAGCGTCCGAGCTCACGACAACGACGTCATACGAGACTGTCGAGGGTCAGAAATTGTTGAATCAGCGATTGAAAGAGGTGGGCAGTCTGCTGTGGATGCTTCGACGGTTTGATTCACTGATTTGGTGGGTTTCATACGTCTTCTAGGTCTTCCAGAACCAAATTAAGCAATACCGTGAGGCTGTCTACCAACTCACAGGATTCAAGGTCGATCTTCGAAAGAGCAACGGTGTGGAGATACTGAAGCTGCGCTCTATGTACGCTGATCACGATGACGACGAACTCGTAGTACGAATGGAGTCCGACGGCACCCTTGAGCTCTTGCCGACCGACTTTTCAGCACAGATCAATAAGCGCGTATTCGCGTACCTGACAACTTGTCGCTCCTTTCCAGCCTTTCTCTCGACGCTGACGTTGCATCTCTTTGAGAAGCAGACGTTTCAGGGCACGTAGGCTTGCCATACAAGTAATAGCATTTTGGGTAATGCAGCATGCTTGATTTTGTGTTTTTACAGATCTGAGTAGTTCATTTAAGGGATATGATTGGTCGAAGGGACCAAGTCAATCTGAGAAGAACCAGACGCAGATGATGGAGGTCTCTTCAAGATTACACTCGGATCGATCGCGCGATCATGACCTCGAACAAAGTCGTCGTCGCACTCTATCGCTCCTTCCTCCGCAACGGCAAGATCCTGGACAAGAGCAAGAGCTTCAAGGTTTATTTTCATTCGATGCTTCATGGTGTCCCTTTTGCTGATTCTATATCTGTTGTTTCTAGGCGATTTTACCACGTGAAGTGCATTGGGGTACTGGCAAGAAATGCGACTTTTACACCAACGACGTCTCGTGTGTCGATACAATACGTACTGAGTTCCGTGCCGAACGTGCGCCTGAGCAACTAGAGAAAGCGATTGATGATGCTATGGCAGTGAACAAAGCCATTTCGCAACGGGTGCATTTGTTGTACAAAGATGATCACGAGAAAGAATTGCTTACGGCCCCACTGCCGGCGTGGGTCATTACGACCGATGACAAGTATGCACGCGAGCTCGCGGAACAGTCGGAAGAAGGTGCCACCGCGTTGGCGAAAGCGCTGGAATTGATTCGAGGGGCCAGTGGAATTCTTTCGAACGACGATCTTGCTGGTCCAGATAAGGCGCGGATTGCCAAGGCATACTATCGGGAATCCATCAATGTCTTTCCCACGGCTGACGCCCATGCATACCTCGGGTGGCACTACTACCTTGATGGGGAGTTGGACCAAGCAGTCAAGGAGTGTGAGCGTGCCATTGAGTTGGATCCATCGTTTGGAAATACGTACAATGACCTCGCCCTCATTCGAGTTCAACAAGGCTACGATCAAGAAGCTGTGGAGCTCTTTGAAAAGGCAAAAACGGCACCGCGGTATGACGTTCGCCATTTTCCAAGCCTCAACTTGGCCGCGTTGCATCTTGAGAAGGACCGTGTGAAGCCGGCGCTTCACGAGTATATTCAGGCATTGCATTGGATGGGTGAAGAAGAGGCCATTCCGATTCGCAATACAGTCTGTGATATCTCGACCTTTATTGTCACGATGGATGAGAAGCTTCGAGCAGCAGTCTAATGCCTGTTGTTTTCCTCCAGCGGATGCAACGTAAGAGAAATGTATATTGTTGTTTTCAATGCGGACTACTAGCTACATTTTCGTTCTGGATTCTTTTGTTTCGCTTTCGTCGCCACTGTCGTCCAGACTGGATGGTTGCTGCTTTCAGACCATCACAAAAACGCCAACATTCATCGCGTTTTCCCGATTCAAAATCGATCGTCACGGTGAATCCCTCGTTTTCATCGTTGGCCGATTCAATCTCGATTGTGGCTTCAAAAATCGCCTCTTTCGAGGCAAGAACGATGGCAGCAACACTGAATACGTTTTCCTCTGCATCTAGAGCGGTGAGGGTGACGTGCTGATCTTGTATACTTTGAGCGTACTCTTTGATTCGATTGATCACCTCACCCAGACTTCTGCAACCATACTCCACTAGATGCATGCATTCAAGATTTTATGAGTCTTCGCTCGTGTGCGTTTTGGCACAACTCACATAAGTTACCATCATCTGACCAAACCGGGACATCAAACTCAACGTGTTGTTGTCGATGCGACTCTTTCCGCTTTCCCAAGACTTTTGGCTGCAAAGATGATGAAAGTTATCACCTTTTCTGGATTCATGCAGATCAAAATACAACTTACCTGATCCTGGAGGGGTACAGTACTGACAAATGACCAGGCGACACCCCAACGCTTTGTCCGTCCTTGGAAAAACTCGACTGATGCCACATTATGGACTCCACTTTCTCTCAGATCTGCCAACACCTTTCGTAGACTTGATTTTCGACCGATCATCGACGTATACACCAACACACGATCGAGAAGCTCGAGACTGTCCTTGATCATGTGACCAATGAATGCAACTTCCCCACCAGGACATACCATTTCACTGGCATTGCCCATACAAGCCGTGCCTGGGTTCGTATCAGCTTCCCCGATATCACCAAAGAATGGTGGATTGCACATGGAAAAGTGGATTTGTTTGTCTTGAAAATCGCGTGGTGCATTATCGAGTGGTTCTTGCAACAACCTCGTGGTGGTGACGTGGTGGATATGGATTCGTTCGGTCAGTTCGTTGCGCACGACATTGTCAATGGCCGATTGATACGACACATTGTCAATTTCCGAGGCTAGAAACAACCATCCATTCATTTTCGTCCCCAAAAGGGCGTAGATACAACTCGCCCCAGTGCCAATGTCGATGCCTCGAATTTCGGACGCTTGATCGAACGGATCAATACCACTTGCATGGAGCAAATCTTCGATCCAGTGAATATAGTTGAGACGATTGGGCAACTGTGAGCCAACCGACTCAGTGAATGATATCACCAGCTTATAGAGGTATTGTAGGCACGTACCGGAGGACAAAGGCGATCGATGGGAATGGTCCAGTCGAGACCAAAGTCATGTTTAAGTAATGTCGCCGTTAATTCTCTGATATCCAGTGAACAAATCAGTCCGTATAGAGCGTATCGAACGAAGATAGAGACTCGATCGTACCGACTGGCGTACGGGTCGTCAAATGCAAGCGATGCTGTTTTCTTTTCATCGTCGACATTTCGGAGACTTGGATAGATGGTTAGCATCTGACAAACAGCTACGTTTGCGTCGAAAACCAACACTTACTATGGTCGAAACGAAGGATATTGTTGGCCCAATGCATAAAAATTGGGTGGATTGTCTTTGTATCGATTGCGCCCGTGGAGACGGTTGCCCAGATGCGGCGTCGCTCGCCGTCGCTCACCACGCATCTTGACATCTCCTTCCCTCTGTTGGAGCATTGAGACCCCGTGATATCAGCAACGTTGAAATCTAATATGGGTTTAATCTATTGATTTTGCGACGAGGTCCGGAAGACCTGACGTTCATACAAGGCTTCGCGAATAAACTTGGTTGCAATCTGTGACGTTTCGAAATGTTCTCGCATGGATGCCATGGCTGCTTCACGAAGAAGGGACGCGAGGTCACCAGCGGCAAAGCCTTCGGTATGTTCTGCCACGAACGACGCGAGCTGTTGGGGTGACGAGAGATCAGGGTCTTGAGAGTAATCGACTGTGACAGATTCGAGGGCGTCATGAAAGATGTAGAAACGTGCATCTCGGTTCGGAAGATCTAGTTCAATATGAACATCAAAACGGCTATACAAAGATGTACAAGATCAGTGTCAGGTACTTGCATATCTTCGTCGATCTACACGTACCCAGGACGAAGAATGGCCGGATCAAGCTGGTTTTTCTTGGTTGTCGATGCAAGGATCACAACATGGTGCTTTAAGAAAGCATTTCGTGCTTCCTCACTACCGATACTGTCATGTTGTAATTTCTGTGATGAACTGAACCCATCCATCTCGACCAGTAACATGCTCAGCAAGCGATCAAACGTTTGTTCGGTACTGGTGTCAAAGCCTCGTACAGGTGCGATACTTTCAATTTGATCAAAGTAAATCACACACGGGGCGGCGCTTCTTGCAGTATCAAATAGCTCACGAAGTGCCTTCTCTGTGTCACCGACAACTTTGGTGAGAAGGTCTGTACATCGCACCGAAATGAACGACGCTAAACCACGTCGTCGAAGTTCTGCGGCAACAACATTCGCGAGGTGGGTCTTGCCCGAACCTGGTGGACCTGTGAGGAGTATTCCCTTTGGTGGCACAGTACCGAATTGGAGGAAACGCTGAAAGTCTTCAAGTGGCTCAAGGAGTGAGACTCTGATCGTCTGTAATGCATCATCGACACCGTAGATCCCATCGAATGGGCTTGATGGTGACAATTGTACAGATTCTTGGTGACGAAGTGAAACATGGTGGGCCTGAAGAACGGATGGGTAGGTGGTTGAAAGGGCTTCGTCAAAGTGTCGCGATAACACGATCGGATTCCGTCGATCGGCCGTCGCTGGATCGTTGAGACAAAGCTGAAGTGCCTTTTGGCACATACTGAGTAAGTCTGCACCGACAAATCCACCGGTTGCTTCACTGAGTCTCTCTGTTTGATTTGGTTCCGATGGATCCATTTCCCAACCGTGCATCATGCAACTCAAGATATCCAATCGCTCCTTTTGGGAAGGTGGCTCCATCTTTACGAGAAGGTCCATGCGACCATTTGTGTAAACAGCGGGATCGATGTCATCCAAGCGACTTGTTGTGCCCAACACAAATACATGAGCTTGAGAAACTTTTAGCTTTTCCAGACAGGAGACAAAGGTGCCCAAAACACCAACTTCAAGTGTGCTTTCGGAATCAAGGAATCCCTGTCGAGACGTTGCAACAGCCTCAAGTCCATCCACAACAAGAATACTTGGCGCTTGTTGTATAAGTGCTTCAAATGTCGTGACAATTTGCGCTTCGGAATGACCAGCAAACGTTTGAAACACGTCTGTCGCACTGAGGTATCGCACGTGGACACCAATGGAATCACAAATCGCCTTGACGAGTACTGTCTTCCCAATGCCAGGAAGGCCACTCAAGATTGCACCGACAGATGCGGACACTGACGGAGATGCCGTGGTGTTTGCACCGAGGCGAGTAATGATGGCGGAAATCACACGAGTTGCGTGGGTATGGACCCCACCCAATCTCGTTTCCACTTGCTGTGTGTACGTCATCACAGGTGAAAATGTATATGATGGAGCAAGGTCCACAACATCGTGCTTGTCGTTCTGGAAACTGAGTGAGATGACTGTCTTGTCCGTACAGAATCCCAGTGCTTCACAGCAACCAACACCCTTGCGTGCAAACGCAACTGCATGGTATTCAACGACCTCTGCTATGTTGAGCCACGAGATGCGACTTTGTTTGCCACTCCATATCGTCTCACGGTGCAGCGCAGTAGAGATGATTCGCTTGAGACCTTCGACAATGGCTCGATTTGGTCGTGGACGGGTTGTAAAATGCACACGTACGCTCGCGATCGTGCCTGAGGTACAGCTACACAGAGTCTTTTTAACTGAATCGTGGACTGTCGAAAGCACTAATTGCATGTAATGATCTTGCATGTGGACGGCTTCATTGTCGATCGCCAGTGACACCAGCAATCCGGTTGATATCCAATTAATGCCATCTACACTGGGTCGCACCTCGGCAAGTGCCCACATCAATGGACGTTCTTGTTGTTGTACGTGTACGTATCGATGACGTGATTGCACATCGTTCGTGTAGAGTATACACCGAAGATCGTACTTGGCATTCGACGCATCCAATGCCTCGAATCGCGTCCTTGTGACCCGTAAATCCACGGCGACAACCCCTACTTCGTGACGACCCATGCTCCATTCACCACCCAACATGACCATATCCAAGGAAACGTCGCTTTGATTGGCTATAATCCAATCATCCACTCCTTCATTGGATAATATTCTCTAACCTCTCGAAAGAGTGACATAGTTTGTATCCCATATAAAGGACACTAGTGCAGTTACATGACCATCATTCGTGGTTCCATAACCCCCACACCAGATGAAGAACACAACGAGAGAAAGAGAGAACAAGGGACAATGGACGTGCTCAATGCAATGAATCATTTTCAAGCGCAACAGGGCGACCCAACGTTTGAAGAATTTGTACATGCGGCTGTCTCTGCACAAGGTCAACCGTATCGTATGTATGTCCCCTCGGTGTTTTTACCATGGGATGATCGCAAAGGTATTATTGCCATGCGTCGAAAAGACAAGACCGTGGCCATTTGTCGTTGTGGGGTGGTCTTGGCAGGCACATACTTTCATTTAGATGCACCCACTCAACAAACAGCCGTCGCCCTCAAAGTGATGGATCGACACCAAGTCCATATTCAAAAAGATGATGTCGAAAGTGAACTACGTGTCATGGCGCAATTGCAAACCAAAGGGGTGGATGGCGTTTTGGCAAATCGCCACATGGTACGGTGGGAAAATGGAGAAGATCAACATAATTTGTATATTGCAACCGAATATGTTGCCAATGGAAGTTTGGTTGCGTATGCACACAAGAAAATTCGACAATTGATGGTGACGCATTTACAAGATTTTGTGGCACGGCATGGGGAAGGACCGACCAAACTTGAGTGTGTATCGTACGTATATCGTGGTGCAGGGCATGAATGGATGCGTGAAGGAATCAAGATTTTTGAAGGCATTATGCGGGGTCTCACGTATTTACATGCCAATAATGTGGCCCATTTGGACCTCGATATTTACAACGTTGCGATTGACAAGGAATTTGTACCACGTATTATCGACTTGGGCAGTAGCCAAATCGTGGATCATCGTGGCATTGCCGGTGCTGGGTATGTTGGGATCAAGTGTAAACCCATTTTTGTTGCCCCCGAAGTTCGATCCCATGCCAAATTACCACCTCCACGTCCCGGATTCGATGGTGCCCGTGCTGATTTGTGGTCCGCGGGTGTGATTGTACGTGTGTTGACTTTATTCTTGACGTGATGGAAGAGAAACTGACGTCTATGATGTATTGATGTAGTTGGTGCAGTGCATTGTGTGGGGATTCCGCGGTGGACCATCGTATCTCTCGTCCAATCCCCGATGGCGAAAAGAAGTATTCACGCATATCGACCAGACATGTGACCAGACAACGTGTCTATTGTGCCAGAACTTTATTGTCATCCCGCCACTCATTGGCGTCATTATCAAGCAGTTGCTCCATATCGATCCAAGACAGCGTCCATCTGCTTATGACGTTGCGACTGCTCTTCGAGAGAATCGGGAGCTTCATATCATGCCTCCAGCACCAATCCCGAGAAACGGAGCGCGCCAACCAACTCGAACGCTTCATGAAGCTGCGAGTCTTCCAGCTTCTTTCGGATGAAGGATATGACACGTGCAGCAAACGAATGTGTTCATCGCATTGACAGCGTTGACAATATTTTGACAAGCCCAAGGTTTCTTCGACGAGACGAAAGTGCACACACTCACGAAGAACTTGTGGCAGTGGGAGTGTTCCTTGCTGCGTATTCGCGAATGGAATCTTGCTCTTGAATGATAGACATAGCTAGGGAAAAATCGTCCTGGGAGAATAGGGAGAGGGCGGTAAATGAATATGAAATGATCAGAATACGATGAAATTGCGTTCGTACCACGGCAATAAAGTACTCGCCAAGATCATTCTCTTCCCCACACTGATGATAAATTCTCATGATCGCTCGTTCGTCCATGGTGGGTAATTTGGCTCCAATGAGGTCAGCGAAGACTGCAAAGATCACAAATAAGCCACGATCTCTCTAGAATATGTCGAAATACACTTACCATTGTAGCGGATGACACCGCTACCATCGGGGTTCGCTAATTGGAACTGCGTTGCCCATTGGCTCTTGTTACTGTTGAGTAGACCAACCACTGTCAATGACATCCAGCCAACCACCCCTCTACAACATACCTGTCTTGGTATTGGATCCACACCAGCATGAACGATTCGAGGACATCTTCCAAGTGAAGAGTCATCACAGTGGCTTTGGTGGTCGTCGTGTTGTCATTCGAAGTACCGTGAATCAATTGCTCAGTCTCACAAATTCTGGCGAGGAGTTGGTGCCGTTGATCTTTTGACGGTAGCATACGTGTCATGATTGGATCGTCAATGAATTGTTTAACGCGCGTATAACCAACGAGGCATGGCCATGTGAGTTCTTCTTCCAGGCGTTTCAACAGCTGATCGTTGGGGAGTGAAGTAAGCGATTGAATAGCGATGAGGTAAAATTCCGTGGCCAACGGATGATATGTCCACAACACATCGGAAGCATCTGCAGACGATAGGGATACAGTTGGTGAAGATATGCTACCAGTGTTCATGAATCGAAGGAACCATTTGATTCGTAGGCATTCCTGTTCAGCTTCTTTGGCACCCGCGAGTACATACGTGAGTTTTTTCTGAGCTTTGCTCTTGAACCCCAGTTCTTGGATGTATAAATCCAATACAAAATCGAATAATACACGTCGCTTCTTTCCAAGTGCATCCATCTTCGCATCGACTTCGAGTTTTTTCACGTAAAGTCGGGCAATTTCAGCCACAACATGACGAGGTGACGGTGCGAGCAATGCCCCAGTGATTGCTTTTGGGTCTTTGACCGACGGCCGTTCACTAGGCACTCCAAGTATCGCGGGGCCATTACTACTTGCTGGGGTGGTTCGACCAGCCGCAAGTTTTGCAGATGCAATGGTAATCAATGCTTGACGAATTTCATACACTTGTGCATCCTCTTGAAATTTAAGTCGTTCCCGGAAACGAAGCTTTCCATCGTATTTGCACAGTCGTTTCTCGGTTTGTTGCCCACTCTCTGCATATTGCTTGCGTTCAAACTGGAAAATGGCAGGATCAAATGTCGGACTGGAAAAGTCGGGTAGAATCTTTCGGTGATAGACAAGAAAGTTGGAGAAGACAGATGGATTGGCTTCCAGCGGTTCCTACATAAATGTTAAGCACCAATCAATGACTTTTGTCCAGGAACAGAGATAAAAGGTTGGCGTACGAGCAAGAGATCGGGATATTTGGCAAAGATTTTTGCAACGAGAGCTGGTTTTCGGTGCGCAACATCCACAAAATACTCTGGATGTCGTTCCAATGCATCACTAAGACATTGCGGAACGACTGAAAATGCCAGAGGTAGAATCGTCAAGTCGTCTCGTACGGTTTGAGCCAACAGCTCGGGAGTGGACTTGAATAATTGACACAACAACTCGGGCATCGATAACAATACCCTTGCCAAAGTCGATCGACTGGCTTGAAGAACGTCCACGAGAATGGCAGGATACCTCTTGATGGCTGTAGCAACGGTAGGTCCCTTATTCAACAACAAATCACTGAATGCCTTTGGGTGATTCTGAAGAAATTCCTCAATTGCGAACTACAGTGAACGAGTATTAGAATGGGGACGATACACCATGGGCAATTGCAAGAGGTCTACCGAATTGTCTTTGAGTGCGTAGTTGAGTAGCGTCGTGAGGACATCGGGTCGATGCTGTAGTACTTGAGAGACCAGAACGATATTTTGCTCCAGAATACGTCCGATCAGGTGTTGCGAGTCCTACCATCAAATAGATTACCATCTCATTCACTCGCACGATGGTGCTCTCAGTCCTACCTGAAACACATGAGCTGTCAGGTATGGAGAGGCCCATAGCACCGATGCAAATTGTGCTGGATGACGCTCGATCAGTTCGTGGAACAAGGTGAGTGCTGGGGATTCAGGAGTTGGGGGAGTGAATTGACTGGAACGTCGACTACTACGTCGGGGAGTAGCCAATACCGATATGGTGTTGCTGTTGCGTCGTGCATTTGTCGTGGTTGGCTGGATTGGCTCCATTAAAAGCTTGTCCATCGCATCAAACTCTTCGTGAAAGAACGCCTGAAACGCACCGAGATGGTGTTTGGTCAGTTGGACGAGTACTTCAATCGCATCGTCGAATTGCAATAGTGGCATCCACGTGTCGTAGAACAGTTGTTGTGCGTCACGACTCGGAGTATTGTCGTTGAAACAAACTTCCAATGCTTCTCGGAGCGCCATGGGTGTGAATCGTACGACGTCAGCGTGAAAAAACAAACAAAAGAGCTCGTCCATCTCGTCAGCGGATACATCTCCTGATTCTCTAACTCTCTTGAGGTTCACTAGCACCGTCTCCAACTGTTGACGCGGGGTCTGAACTCGGGCAGCATCATTTTGAGCATCTGCGGCCAGTCGAACTCGTTTTTCTTCAAGCTCGTGCTCTAAGGCGTCTCGCAGTCGGTGGTATTCGTCAAAATAGTACGTTTTCCTCTCACGGTTGGTGAGAAGTAGCTTTCTGCTTGTCGTACCTTTGTCACGTTGATCCGTGGTGGTGTCTGATGGCACGTATAATCCTGACTCTATGAGAGCAATAATGACGTCGAGCATACGACGATAGTCTGGGAGCTTAGCAGGTAATTTGCGGAGACAATCCATAGCAACCGTGATTGATAATGGATTGGGATCGCTTCTGGGTATGAGCTGACTGCGTAACACATCTACAAGCAGAAGTGAGATGAGTGAACTGTGGGTTAAGTGGTGACGAAGAATTTTACAAAGACGTACAAGATTGCTCGATGTGTGCGTTGATGGATTTCCACAGATCAGCAATCTCATCCTCCGACGCATTGTCTGCGCATGACCACTCGTCAATGACGCCATAGAGAACACTGTCTTGCTTTGCCGAGGCACTGTACGAGCAAAAAACGACAAAGGGGTGAGATTGAACACGAAAAACTTTGTTGAACAAGGCCTTACAGAGTATTTGTTGGCTCTCCGAGTGTCAGGAAATGCCGAAGCAGGAAGGAGGTCTTTCGCTTGGTAGTTTCCATCAAACTACCATCGTCCAGCACACCTCCACGGGCCACAACCTGCTTGTTTTTGATGTCGTCGAGTTCACGCCATGCCAATTCTCGAAGACGGTGCAACGAGTCGACGTCGATCCGATGCATGTGAGCAAGCATACACGCTTTCAATTCCAGACGCTCACGTGCGTCCTGGTTGAGTTGCTGTTGATCCGTTGCAACTTCAATTGTGTGGTCGCATTTGTTTACACCAGCGATGTTCACTCGGGACTCTGTGGTGGCATCAACCGTGACAGGGGATCGTGTTTCTGCCATTCTAACCCGCCGAGACGAAGATGGGCCAGCACTCTTACACCTGTGTTTTGCCACGGACTTGGTGGGACTCCCAAGCGACAGTCTGGGAGTACAGGGCGAGGGAGAAGTGGAGACGGGCCGATTTGGTGTTTGTGGTCGTGAAGGTTTGGTTGCCAACGCTAGTTGTGCCACATGCTGCTGGTAATGTCGATCCCACATGGCAGCTTTGCCTTTTGGAATATGCGTGTGGGCATTCGGCAAGAGCATACGGAAGAGAACAGGCTCATCATTTGCTCGCTTGCTTGGTGTCGAAGCCGACATTGATTGGGTGTGCTGAGAGCTCAGTGGCTGCTGCTCTTAAAGTGTGGATGCACTCGCACGCATTGCATTGCCTGCGCGATCGAGCTTCCGAGACAAAAATAGTGAAGTACAATCAAGAAATCATTTTGCGAACACATGACGAAAATACCAACCAATGCTGACAACGAATACGTGTGTGGGATATCAGATATCGCATTGAATTCGATCGACGTCTCCAGTGTCTATGTGAGTGGATCACGAGGTGGTGAATCCGTTACCAATCGCACCACCAGGATGGTTGTCTCGAAAAGCATTGGAACGATCCAATGTCTCCATGAGATGCTCAACCATCGCATTGCACATGGCTTCCTACGACATTGAGAAGGGACCATATCAGGTGAAGATCACGCCGAATACGAGTCCATCATACGTACTTGAACGACAATACTTCGTGACGGCACAGGGCATTGAGGAGGATCGTTGGCAGGTACAACAAGGGTCTATGATTCAGCCAATGGCGTGAGACAACACAACACATAGCACTACAAAATCCATCAACGCACCACAGAGGCATCTTGGGCAAGTGCACTCGACTCTTGCCCCACAATTGCAATCGTTTCAGCATTTCGCATGGCAATCAACGATGGTAACGACTGTAATTCGGCGGTATTGCCGCTATGGGATAGTAGGATGACCTGCCGGGCAGACGTGACCAATGTGTGAGTATGGGAACTTCATATCACTTCCTTGGGAGAACGTACCACATCACCGGGCTGGAGATTTCCCAGATCCCCATGCGTCCACTCGCTTCCATGGATCCACTAACGACACATAAGACATTAATGTCGGCAATGAAGACAAAGAGATGGAAAGTAGGTACCTGACTTCGGACAGAGATAGAGGCAAAGGTGGCAGCGAGACGACGCGCGACAATACCCGATTTGCCAATGCCTGTGACGAAAATGCAGCGTTTTTCTGTATGACAACATTCTAACAGTGCAAGCGCTGACTGGAAATGTTGGTTGAGCGTCGAATTTGGTGCTGTCAAGAGGACATGGAGGTGCTACAAGAAGGAATGTGAGAAGACGTGAAGGCGACGTCCATAATGAGAGCATACACACTTGCAATGCCTGGATATCCTTGAGTACCGATTGGCTGACAACGTTTGGCTGCAGTTGGCAATACCATTGTGAGTCGACGAGCCTCAAATATGCATTCAAAGCACGACAATCGAAGCACGAACGTACCGATTTGGCGATCGTCGCATATCTCCTCGCCGTCTTATCACGATCGTTGTGTCGGTTCCTTGCATTCGTTGCGCATACCGACTGAGTGATGGGCATATAAGGGTGTATACATTGGACTGTGGGTGACACAGCACTGTGCACGCGGAGCGAACGGCGTACGACGGCAGAGCGAACCATCGTCTGCATCTTGCTGGTGGTGTGTGGCCACGCACTGTCACAGAATGGCTGTATCTACTAACGGAGGTTTCTCGTAATATATGATGGTCAGGTATTGTAAACGGAAGGGAATGAATTCATTACTACAGGGAATGGAATCAGAGCTATTCGGTGATCACCTGATTCTGAGAAATGGAAGTGGAGATGAAGATCCATGAACTGCTGGCGATGCGCACCGAGCGCCGCCGTGCAGCGTTTCGGACCGATGCATTGTGTAAAAAGTCTGTGCAAAGCCATGACGAAGGTCGTGGACGGTATGTACTATTTGCCATCGGAGCAACAGTGGCGTTTAATGAGTAAGTAACGATGCCGTTATGACGATAGATCGTGGCGTACGAAACCAATCGATATAATCACCATGAAGACACGGAGAGGTACGCTATTCCGTCTCCGTGAAGCACACGAGTGTATGCTTATATAACTATGCCAGATTTCTTGCAAGAACAGCTTCAGATCCCGTCACTAACGCGTCTCAAGCGATGGCACGTAGAGCTCCAACTGATTGAAACGGATGAGCAAGCATCGACCACTTCATTCAGTGACCAAGACACAAGCAATCAGTCGTCGCTTACCCGTACGTTGGCAGCACTCGAGCTTGATCGATTATGCTTTGATATTTCGTATGTGACGTCCACAACTCGGATGAACGATCTCCGGGATACGCTGTTCGATACCGACGTCAAGTCTCTTCGCGTGTGCGAGGCCTTGGCGTTTTCGTCGACGAAAACTGGGTATACGTCACGCGTCCTACTTTTCAGAGTTGAACCTTCCGACTCGGTGCTCGTGCGATCCAGTCTCTTTGTCCCAGACTTGCAAGCCCAGATCGACAAACTCGCCTCTGACAGTCTCAGTGCACGATCCCTACTCGAATTCCTGTGGCAATAAAGCCGGATAAAGACACATGAACACACAAAAAGAATAGTACAGAGCGGCGAGCCCAACGCTGAGACGCAAGCTTCCGTGTGTGTTTCTGCTATCGACAAGTGTTCGCCATCGCCAGCTTGTATTTGTCTTTCAGCAGAGTTCGCAACGCCCAAGCAATACTTAACGCTGTACACGCTTAAGCAGTCAAGAGGCAGGCACCACCAGCCGCCTTGATCTTCTTCTCAGCCTCAGCGCTGAAGAACTTGGCCTTGACAATGACCGGGATCTCTGGGAGACGACCCTTGCCGAGGACCTTGAAGTAGCCAGCCTTGGTCACGTCAATGATTGGGGCCTTACCGTCCTTGCTCTTCTCCGCCTGTTCCTTGGTCTTCTCCGAGACAAGCGACCAAAGACGCTCAATGTTGACCGTTGGGCAGTGGTAGCGGTTCTTGAGAAGGTGGAATTGGCGCATACCAACCTTACCGAAGTAACCCGGGTGGAACTTATCCATCAGGATACGGTGGTGGTGCTGACCACCGGCGTTACCACGACCACCCGGATGCTTGCGGTGCTTGCCGATACGACCGTGACCGGCACTGACGTGTCCACGCTTCTTGCGGTTCTTCGAAAAACGCGACGGCTATGATCACAACAGTACAACACATTTCGTCAATACACGTTGCACGATACATACTGGAAATAGACAGCCACGCGCGCAGAAACAGCAAAGTAAATACGATAGGAACAGCAATGGAAACGACATTGACAAGGTCGCTCGATACAATCGATGGTCACGCGAAGATAACTCGAACTCGATACGGCTCGTAGAGACTGTACTATGATCGCAGAGGAGGTATTCGTTCCGGCATGTCGTTGTTGGTCGTCCGCATGTAGAAATCGGTCACAAGCCGTGAAAAAGGCACTTGACTTTGTTGTGGTCATCACGTTCGATGGTCGTTTGCAGCCGATTCTTTGTCGATAAACTCCAGACCAACGCGCGTCGCTACGCTATCGATACCCGCATCCTTTGCTCGTTCCCATTGCGTTCCTATCCCCGCCGTTGTGGCATCGTTGACGTCCATTTCCACGACACAATTGCATGGCTTACCATATTGACTTAGCGATAAGCGAATGCGAATGACCCCAACACTGCCCACAGTGTAGGCCAGAAGCTCGAAATGAATGGCTCGTTGGCTGCCAGCACTTCGGTCCATACTGAAACCAAGTCATTTGGGTATCTATACAAATACCAAGTCTAATCGTTCGGCCGTGTACAATTGGCCTCGGTTGCTTGACTACGGTTCCTGTTTTCAAATAGGGATAGGGTAGAACCGGTTCAGGGTAGGGGAATAATGAACCGTGTCGTTTCATGATATTATG
>JAADWU010000188.1:0-16484 GCA_023336255.1 Pythium graminicola
CTCAGCCTTGATCAGGTGCGTGAGATTGAGCATTTGCTCCTCAATGTCATCAGGACCAAGCGCAAGACCGGCTCCTCCTTTGCCCAGTTCCTTGTTGAAGAGCCGAATGCCTTCAACAATGCGGACAAGTTCGTCTAGCTGGAATCGCTTGTCGTCGACCGACATCGTCACAAAGGTCTTGAGACCAATGCGTGGAAATACGCTCTCAAGTGCCGCTGCAACTTCTTTTTCGACAGTACGGTCAACAGGTTTGTCCCCCGCATCGGCATCAACCATCAAGAGTGAAAAGATTTGACGATAGAGCGTCGTCAAGGTCTCAAAATCACTCGGCGACTGTGGCACGAGCATTGCGATTGCGCGCTGTAGATTCGTCATGCTCTTATCCTTCCGTTCGCGTTTCTGACGCAACGTTTCTTCGAGGTGGGCATACGTGAAGTCAAACTCGAGCTGCATCTTGATGGTCTCAAGCGCTGGGTCTTGTGGTTGCACGAGGACTTGAACGCACCGATCAACAAGGAGTTGCTGATCGGCATGTGTCATTTCTTTTTCGAGCACAAGCTTACGCTTGTTGCGGTGGAGCACCATGCGAGCCGCAAAGGCCGCGAGTGTTTCGCTAACCTCCACATCCTGATACTTGCAGCGTGCCACAATGTCGGCGACGATGTGCTGGGCGTGTTCCATGATTCTGCTCACGTTGCTGATGAGTAAGAACACGATGGAAAGGGAGCCGTCCGTTTCTGAATGTCCGGGTAGATAATTTGCCGCGTCTTCCATTAGGTCTATCAATAGCCGAGAATAACCGCTTCGTTGTTCATTTGAAGCGATCTTATGGAGGGACCAACTTGTCAAGCGACATGATCTCCGGTTCCATACCCTTGCGTTGGCGGAGTGAACGCACCGCAGCACCTGCAGGTGTCGTTGTGTCGAGTGGATCACCTTCGATGGGCTCGAATTTTGTCAGGATACTTTGTATGGAGACTTCCTGAAGCTTCTGTCTGAGTGTTTCTTCCAGCCCCAGGGTCTCACAAGCCGGGATAACTGCACATAGTTTACTTCTCGTTGTGTCCCTTCGGATGATTTGACCGCGTCGATCAGCTATCGTCTTCTCCACAAACAAAGGGCTATCTTCTTCAGGCAGCCATCGGATCTCAACAGTCAACACTGGTTCCAAAATGGCGGGTGCCGACGCCAACTGACACGCGAGCACGGCTTTACGCGCCGTCGCAATACCCTGTCCTTCTTTCCAGTGGCGTTCACCATGGGAAAGCATCATGTCCACGACATTCAGCCGCATACCCACGACCGGTTCCTCGCATAATACACCCATTCCCGTCCCAAAGTGCATCCCGCGTCGCATCGGTTGGTACAAGACGTGCTGATACAGCACCGGCATGCTGACGTGGGACTGGTCAACGAGCACATTCGGTCCAATGTGGTCAGATGCATCAGCGACAATTCGGTTTGCATCATGCGTGCTCCAGCCGTGATAGGTTACGTACTCCTCGGAGCTGCATTGCTTAAGCGCCCAGTCCTGCATGAATGCATCACTTAGTGGCTCTGCCGTGCAGTAGAGGCGCATGTGCTTGTTCGGAGATTTCACCATGAGGGTGCAGGATGATGGTGCAGTAATAGTCTCCTGGTAACCAACAAACGGCTCGGATACCTTAAAGCGAATATTGCATTGTTCGAGATTCGCGATAGCGCGACGTAAACCGTGCTCAGTCACAGCTGCCAGCACGATCACACCCGTTTCTTCGACGTAAAACTCGATCGACAGGTCTGTTTGAAAGAGTCGACGCATTTCGAGCAAGATCCGGATCGCGTCGGCGTGTACATGAGGCTCCAGAATGACCCGAAATACGTCTTTGGGCAAGAACATATCGGCGATTTGTCGGAAGAATGCCGATTCAGCAACTACATTTGGCTCGGCTGTCGAAAGAACGGATGGGCTGATCATTCCTGTGTCGACAGAAAATGCACACAGACTACCAGCGCAAAGTTCATATCCGTCGAGACCAAATGGAGCTGATAACCTGAGTCCAATGGTGGATACTCGAGTTGTTTCGACTTGGAATCGCAACGGATCGGTCGGATAGAGCCGTGAAAAATATTTATCATCGTACAGGCGCGATGAGATCGCCGACACGGATTGATTCGCTACAAGCGTCCCAGCAAGAACACGCCCAATCCCAACGAATGAGTCATCAGCTTGTTGTACAGTCTTGACGACATGAATCACCAGCGGTCCGTTAGCGTCGCAATGGCGAATAGCATTGACCCATTCGTCGTCCACGCCATCTCGAGAGATAAACGGCACCGACTCGTTCGGGGACGGTACGTGGTCGACAATGGCTTTCAGTACTACCTCGGCCACAAACCACTGAACTGCAGATGAATTTTGAGTGTCTTGACCCACCGCCGGCAGAACAAAATCAAATAATCGTTGAAGTGTGCTTTCGTCGTTATCCTCGCTCCTCAACTTGCGGGAATCCACTGCATCGTAGTAGCAACCATCCCACAGTCTGTCCATCACATTGTCGGTATCAACTCGACAGTATGTGGCTGCTGAAGACGCCATATGCGCGAGCGTTGCGCCCCAACCTTCAGATGTCGAACTAAATACAACATTGCCTATGACCGGATCAACTTCCCACGCTTTGCGCGGCAGCCTAAGACGATCACACATCTCATGAATCACAGTGTTCACGGCTTCGACAACTTCAACGCATGCTTCATACGTCAAACTCCTTTCATCAAGCTTGTTGATCACCAACACAATCTTCTTGCGCAACTGAATTGCTTTTTGAATCGCCGTTTCGACAAATAATCCAACACCATGCAACGGATCTACCACTAGCACCACGCCATTCACCAGCAACAGAGCCGCGTTGATTTCCATCACTTCTTCAAGTGTCCCTGGCGTATTGATAAACTGAATCAAGTGGTCATTATACACCATCGGTGTCATAAGCATCTCCTTTGTCTCTATCGAATTCTCAACGTGATTCAATTGCTGTACCAACGCCTGAATCAGAGCAGTTGTTCCGTGGCCGCGCTCACCCACAACGGCAACGTTCCGGAGACGTTTGGGGTCACGCATCATTTCGCGAAATTTGTCGAGTGGTAGATCCGCCTATATATAGAGAAATCAGAGCCTGAGAATGGTCCTATACACAGCGCTCATCCCCTACCATGCTGCTTCTTTAGCGTCTTGTTGGAAAATGAAGGAAGGACCAAAGGGAAAGGCACAAAACCATCACTCTCGTTTCACTTGCTTTTTCTATACCACACCGCACATTGTGTGAATGTTCGCTCTGGCACACGTCGCAGATTTGGTTATTGGCCATATTGCCCATGGTTGAAGCCAACGCGCCAAGGTACAGGGTTGTGTATGGTGATCTGGAGCTGGACAATGGGGTAGAGATTACATTGCTTAGTCTCGATATTGTACATGTATGCAGCACAAGCTGTTTGGAATTGAGAACAAAACCAACAACATTGATCCACCGAATTGACTTGAAGGGAAGCTAAAATATCTCCATAGATTATACTGTACGGTGGGAGTATGTAGCATGCTTTGGATGGCATCACACGACTCGAGACGACGCCAGGGACGGGATCCGTTGGCTTGAGTATAGGCGCACCGAGCCACAACGTACACTGGGTGTCAGTACGGGAGTATGCGGCACAACCAGTGGTGGAGGTACAGTGGGTACAACAATCACTGGAATTTGTGATGGGTAGCGTCAGATTGAATTCGCTAGTGTAACGTGTGTTGGTTTCTGGCCAACATGTCGGTGATGATGGTTCGGGCGTCGTGGGCTCTGGCGTACCGTCGGGGCAGGTCGCTACGTTACCAGCAGTGACGCCAGTGACAGCGACAACGATCAGGAGAGCGCTTGCAAACTTCATGTTGTAGGCACCGTGCGAATCTTGTACTGATCAGGACAAGCAGGTCAATTGCCATGACTAGGAACCCAGCATATGAGTGCATTCGATCCACCCATGAATGGCTTCAGAACGCTAGAGAGTGAGGACGTATCACTGATAAGTACGAACACGAATCCATAATATCTATCGTTTTCATTGACGATACCAATAACTTAGTTGGTGCCTTTGTGGAAATTAAAGCCATAGGCGGGTTCAGAGCCGTGTGGTGGAAGATGAAGCCATGTGAGGGTTCACAACCGACATCTAATCTATCTTAGTGAACCTTGTTGAACTATCGAAACGGTACTTGTGACCTTGAAATCAGGTTTCCACTCGACTGCTCTCTACGTCTCGCTGACTGATACCACGCCACAGCACGGGGTCATTCGTTGTCAGCGTCCATTGTGGGAGCATCCGCAGAATGTCGTCATGGTTGTATCGTGCCGCCGTCCATAACGCCGTCCGGATCGATTTTGGCCACAACGCAGTATCTGTTTGCGTTGGAAGAAACAGTTGAAAGACCCATTCGAGTAGTCCTCGTTTGCCATGTATGACAGCCCAGCGGATCACGATGGTCGTGAAGAGCTGAGGTTGTTGTTCTAAAAACCATTGAACCACCATTTCACTAGCGTTCTGGAGCAGCAGGCGATCAAACGTTCGTCGGGTGAACATGTTCACATGACCAATCGCTGCGAGACGCTTGAGGGCATCCAACTTGCCATGACTCGCAGCCCACGATGGCAACCATAAGATTTGACGTAGAAACCCTGGATCTTCGACTTGAATGATACGACATAAAAGAGTACGAACGTGCTCCATGGTCGTTGGTCCATGGAAGTTATAGAGTCCAAATTGTCGCTTGGTTCTTGCGTAGGACCTTTCGATCTCAAGTACTTCATCCATTGCTTGGATTGTGAACAAACCGGATTGGAATCCGTGGCCCATCAGCCATTCAATTGCATCGAGACTACAGACATTGAATCGATTACGACGCACGGGCACGAGCAATGCAGCTGTGTTTGCCTGGGGTCGTAGACTGAACGATGCCGATGGTCGTTGGAGCACTTGTTGATAGATAAACTCTAGGATGTCCACAGATCGCCCCACAGACGCAAGCTGAAACGCCATGGGAGACCAAAAATTGAGCTCTACCACAAACCACTTGACGAGTTCTACATGATCTGCCTTGATGGCCTTCTCGAGAAGCGCTTGGCCGTTGGAAATCGCGCCGCGTGCAAGGCAGTGATTTATAATCCACTTGGCACGATCAGTGGCTTTGTACAGGATTGCAAACCTGGCATGTTCTATGGTCAATCGGAGGTTTCGATTCTGTACAAGCCATTCAAGCACAGGAATGTGCGTCGTGTTGCCAGCTTCTCGTTGGATTGTCTCTGAGAATGCATTGACATCACCCACGGTGTTCAATAACCACTCTAGAATATCCACATGCCCATAGAAGATAGCTCCTCGAATGGCTTGATCGTTGACCGTACAATAGCCATTCGTCACGAGCCATTGGACAATCTCCAGATGTCCACCGGTCACTGCGCTCCACAGGGTCCCACTCTTGGAGATGACGGCACCGTGATCAGAGAGGAAACGAAGCACGTCAAAATGACCTTCTGATGCTGCCCACTGCGGCGCACTCATCTTGAAACCTCGGTGAAAGAGCTCGTACTTTTGAATTTGTCGTAAACCCTCAATATCACCATGCTTGGCGGCCAGGCATTCGGGAATATAGTCTTCCAATGTCGAATTAACTCCCCATTTTTTGGTCATGGTGTAGTACTGAGAAAATGTGCTTACACGCCACGCATTGACACCGAGTTCTTCATCATCACGGTACCGAAAATCAACCGTGATATTGCTATGTGGATGATCTAGTAGCCAATCGACCACATCAGCATGTCCTTTGTACGCAGCCGCACTCAACGCTCTCTCTTGATCGTAACACACAACGTAATGGAGCCACACAACGCTCTCGAGATGACCTTCTCGCGCGGCTACGTACATCACAAAAGGCGATGCGGCACGGCAAAAATGTGGTTCTTCTTTCGGCCCTGGTGCGATACAGCGATGTAGATTGGCTCGGCAATGATGTGAGCTCGCACGACGGCAATTCAAACACGTGGGCCACCGTGAAGAGCCCGTCTTGTGTTCCCGACCTACAGCCGTCAAGAGTGCAGGACGTCGGTCTGGATGGGGAGGTATTCCCAGTAGCCTCAATTCTTCTTCGATCTGATCGACTTGATCTTCTGTGAGGACCTGGCCTTTCGTATACTGAACAGTAGGAGAGAGCTTGCACAGCACCGACCACGATGATCGCGCCATTGCGAGACGTCGTGCATAATCGACGGACAGTAAAAAGTGTTGTTGCAATCGTCGTTGGAGTTCCGAGAGACCATCGTCGAGTGCGAGGAGCCAGAGATGGTGAATATCATCACCACCGTCTTCTAAAAACGACAGTACAGCACACAAGAGCCATTCCTCATGAAGGAATTGCCACGACGAGGCAGAGGAGGAGAACATCATTGACATGCTTGCAGAATGGACTGGTTGGGTTCACTCCATGTGCCAGTGTGGCAAGAGGATGGGTAATGAAAGGGTTTCTAATCTTTCCAAATAGATTATCATTTCTAATGTTCACACGTCGCAGATACCCTCATCTTGATGGAATTCCTTGCCAGAGCAAGGCGTCCGTGGCCACTAGAGTCCATTGGGGAAGCATGTCCATCACGTCTGTACGTTTATACCGTGCGGCCGTCCACAACGCAGTTCTCACCGATTTCAGCAGAAGTAAGTCGCTATCCGTTTGGACTGGAAGAAACGATTGAAAGATCCATTGGACGAGGCGTCGTTTTCCATGGGTGACGGCCCACCGCACCACAAGGGTCGTAAAGAGCTGAGGTCGTTGTTCTAAAAACCACTGGACCACCATTTCACTGCCATTGTTGAGGAGAAGACGATCAAACGTTTTTCGGGTGAACACGTTGACATGGTCAATCTTAGCGAGGCGCTTCAGAGTCTCCAATTGACCATGAGAGGCTGCCCATATGGGTAGCCACAGTACTTTCCGAACAAACTCTGGATCGTAGACTTCGATGATATGGCAAAGAAGATTGCGATAGCGTTGGATCGTTGTTGGGAGATAGACGAAATATTGCCTCAATTGCTTTTGGGCAAGCATGTGATCCCGTTCAAACCGAAGAACAATATCAAATGCTTGGATACAGAACAGACCAGAACGGAATCCATGATCCAGTAGCCGTTGAACCGTCTCCAGATCCTGTGGTTCAAATCGTCTTCGACATTTAGGTACGAGACATGTATCGCTGTCGAGTCCACTACGCAATGGTGATAGAAACTCTGGTCGATTGCGTGCTGCATCATAAATACAGTCCAGTATCGCCGAGGATCGACCCATGGACGCCAGTTGAAAACCCTTGGGACTCCAGAAGCCAAGATCCTTGACAAACCATTCGACCAGTTCCTGTTTGTTGTGTTTAATCGCAGTCTCGAGAAGTAATTTGCCTTTGATGGAAGTGCCTTGGGAAATATAGTGATTCACAAACCACTTGGCGAGTTCCCCGTCACTGCTGGAGACAGCTTCCTTCACGTGAGCGGTAGTGACTCGTCGATTGTCCTCGAGGGCGAGCCATTGCAAGATACGAAGACTCTCCATGTCCTCAGCATCTTGTTCAATGATTGCTTTCAATCTCTCTGGGTCACTGACCGTCGCGAGCATCCACTGCAAAATCTCGACGCGTCCATGAATAACGGCCGAACGAACAGCTCGGTCGTTGATAGTGCCGCATTCGTTGGCAACGAGCCATTTGACCGTCTCGTGGTGTCCGTACTCCACAGCAAACCACATGGCTGAACTGTCCTTGACAAAATCGGGATTGAGGTCATAGAGGAAGCGAAGGACGTCAATATGACCTGCCGCACCGGCGTAGAGACCAGCACGCGTCCGAAATCCATCCCGAAACAACTCGTACGAGTATATTCGTCGCATACCTTCGACATCCCCATGATCCGCGGCAAGACATTCGGGCATGTACTCACGCAAAGAGGACCGAACGCCCCATTTCTTGGTCATGGTGTAATGCTGAGAAAACTTGCTTACACGCCATGCATTGACACCCAGATCTTCATCGTCACGGAACCGAAAATCGACCGTAATATTGCTGTGTGGATGATCTAGTAACCAGTTCACCACATCAGCGTGGCCTTTGTACGCAGCAGCGCTCAATGCCCTCTCTTGATCGTAACATACGACGTAATGGAGCCATATCACACTCCCGAGATATCCCTTCTCCGCCGCCATGTACATCACAAATGGAGAGAACGATCGACAAAAATGTGGTTCTTCCATTGGACCTGGCGCTATGCATCGATGCAATTCGCCATCACAACGATGCGAAGATTCACGTCCACAGTATGAACATTTTATAAGACGAGAGGATCCGGTCTTGTGTTCTTGACCTACTGCCGTCAAGAGTGCGTCTCGACGGTCCGGATGGGGAGGTATACTAAGTTGCATCAACTCATTTTCGATCTCATCAACTTGGTCTTCTGTGAGGTACTGACCTTTGGTGTAGCGGGTCGTATGAGAGAGCTTGCATAGCACTGACCAGAGTGATTGTTCCATGGCGAGATGTCGCGCATGGTTCACGGACAGTAAAAAATGTTGTTCCAGGCGCAGTCGGAGATCCACGAGATCGTCATCAAGTGCAAGGAGCCAGAGATGGTGAATGTCGTCTCCACCGTCTTCTAGAAACGACAGTACCGTACACAAGAGCAATTCGTCATTGAGGAATTGGGATGGCGAGAATGAAGAGATGGGTGCTGCTGCCATGCTGAGACTTTGGAAATGAGCTGATCCAGACAAGTGTCCAGTCTGCCACGGTGGCAACGTTGGTGGGTAAAGATTCGTTTCTAATGAGACCATCAGTTTTCTAAATGACACACGTCACAGATTGCACCCATCACACAGTCGTCCAAGGATTGAAAAAGACAGAACCCGATTGCACGGCATCTTGAAATGGACCGAGTTGTGGTACAACTGGTTTCATACATTTGCGGACTCGTATTGCTTGAACGATTCGTCCAGCGGTCGTTTCTGGATCGAGTGGATTGCCATCAACACGTTCGAAATGACTGAACACCATCAAGATACTCGAAACTCGTTTGTCTTCCAACGCCTTGTCCAGATCAAAGCAGTCTTTTGCACGCAGATGGAAACGAATGGTGGTTTTAGACACATCCTGGCTGACAATACAAGCGCCTCGAGCAGTCAGAACGGCCACACAGGTCTCATTATCTTCCACACGGCATTGGATTTCGACCATCATCACTGGTTGCACTAGCGCTGGAGACGAAGCCAACTCACATGCCAGTACTAGGCGCATCATCGCAATAATAAACTGTGATTGACCCCAATGCATTTCCACTCCAAACATTCCGATCATTTGAAGATCAAGGCGTGTGCCAAAGAGCGGTTCTCCACAGAGAACACCCTTTGCACACCCCCACCCGAAGCCTGCGTACTCGTAATAACAGCTACGCAAAGTCGGCTGGCCCACGAGAACATTGGATCCACAGTGTCGTTGCTGTGGACCACTGACGAGATTGTCAACATCTCTTTTGCTCCAGTTCAAGGAATGGTGCAGTCGGTCCTTCAGACGCTCGAGCGGAAGCTGTGACGCAACCTCCAGAGAGTAAGCTTGGATATCCTCCAGCGGCTGAATCGAGGCGTAGAGATGAACCTTCCTGTTTGGTGATCTCGACATGCATACTTCAGGCGATGTGGTGGTAACCGTTTCTCGATAGATCACATCTGGCGCCGAGATCGTGAATAAAAGTGGTGTTTTATTCGCAACAAGAGTGTGACGAAGGCGAGCAAGACCACGTTGTAAACAACGCGGTGAGATCGCACTCATCGTGAGTTCACCAGTGTCTTCAACGTAGCCTTCAATGGTCGGATCGAACTTAGTTACCCACAGAATTCCCTCAAGAAGGCGATCGTGGTCATTTGGTATCGTTGGTTCAACGGTAACACGGACACCCATTGACCTAGTTTTCTGATGGTAGGTCCGTATTTGTTGGATAAAGTTGGATCTGCTAATCGTTGACGGCTGACACGTGGTCACAATCCCGCTTCTGTGAATATGGTCACTGACACCATAGAGAACACAGAGATTCCCTGCTGGCACCACATCCACATCGGAGTCGACGCGATCACCAGCGATAATACCGACAGCTTGGACTTGCGTCTTGTGGTTTACAATCGCATCCAGCGCAAAAGGTGTGGGTTGTGTGTAATCATCGCTTGTACCTCGTGTGCTGAGGATGGTGACGTCTTGTTTTATGGCAATTCTACCGGAAAGCACTCTCGCAATCGCAAGAACTTGATCGGTCTCTTTGGAATGGACCAACTTAACAACCCATGCGACAAGCGCACCTTGTACTCGACAGTGCAAGACGTCTGTGGCCCAATCGTGTTTCTTAGCATCGCTGTCGACGAGATTGGCCTGGCTCGAGGATGGTGAAGGCACGTGATCGACGACGATATCCAGCAGTGCACGTCCAAGCGGCAGCCACGTATCCAATCGACTCGACACTCTTTCATTCGATTGAAAGCCGATTGTCTGTAGTATATGCTGACACTTTACTGTCTCCTTTGCTCGACTTGCATGCACCGCTTTGCGCAATGGATCGGTGACAAGCCGATCGAACGTCTGCTCTTCTCCATCCCAGAGCGGTTCCGTCATCTTGAAAATATCCACATCCAATTTCGAGATGTATGCTGCCGTGAATTGTGGAAGAGTAAATCCCCAGTTGCCAATCATCGAGCCAAAGACGACCGTTCCATCCTCAGGAGAGATTCTTGATGTTTGGAAGGCTTTATCGTTGTCACTAGCCGCATGAATCACCGCGTTTACATCCGATACGATCCTCTCCAGAAGAGGGAACAGCGACTCAGCTGTCTTGGTCAGTACTTTACCCATTTTGTTGATGAAAAGCACCACACGTTTGCCGTCGACGGTTGCACGCTTGAGTGCCGTCTCAACCAAAAGCGATAAACCACTCTCGTCCGCATTCACCACAACAAGAACACCATCACACAGCGCAAACCCTGCTTCAAGGTCGCTTGGACAGATTACCTCTCCAAAAGCATTAATCACATTGATCACGTAGGCTTTCTGGGTGGAGGATTGACGATAGACCAGTGGTGTGATCTGTAGCTCCGTCACGTGATTTCTGCCTCAGGTGCCACGGTATTCTCAACAAGTGGAGTGTTCGTTAGCACTTGTAGCAGCGTCTCGGTGGTCGTGGCATTGGAAGTGACAACTGCAACATGACGCAGGCAATGCGCGTCGCCCCAGAGCGCACGCACGGATGCAATCATCATCCAGCGCTGTTCGTCTTTCGAATCCTGAGTGATGGTCTCCTTCTACCTGCGACGTGTGACAGATAGAAACCCAGTGCCATTTAAAAATGATAGAAACGTTTTCTTACCCACACGAGGCAAGAATGCCACGGTGGCAATTGGGTGCAATGGTATGGCATGGTAATGGAGCCATTTTGTGAGCAGCTCCATTGAGCTCCAATGGCTCGTGTTACTCCCTCATCATGGCAATTCCTTCGCGACGAATGGCTCTTGTGTGCTGTGCTATCGTTTCTAGAAGATGGTGGTGATGACCTTCATTATCTGTACCTCTTGGCGCTTGATCAAGACCTCATGGACCTTCAACAGCGATTAGAACAGCATTTTTTGGTGTCCGTCGACCACGCGCGGCATCTCGCGATGGCGCAATCGCTCTGGTCGGTCCTGTGCAAGCTTTCCCATACTGCCCAGTACACCAAAGGTCAGTATCTCACGACGTACGAAGTCGACTGCATCGAAGACGTGCTCACACGACTTGGTGTACCGTCCCATCCAGACCGTCGTCAAGCTTTGTTGACAGCGGTGGGTCGTCACCACAAGACAGGTTCATCACGCTTCCTCACGTGTCCACACTGTGGACGTGGTCATTCGCATAGCTGTGCGGCACAATTGCATCGATGTACAGCACCAAGTTCCAATGAACAACCCCATTTTTGCAAGGCGTATTCACCATTTGTGATGTACACAACAGCCAAACGTGGTCATCTTGAGAGCATTGTGTGGCTTCATTACGTCGTTTGCTATGATCAAGAGATGGCATTGAGTGCAGCAGCATACAATGGACATGTTGACGTTGTGAACTGGCTGCTGGATCATCCCCACAGTAGTATCACAGTTGATCATCGGTACCGAGACGATGAAGAACTCGGTGTGAATGCATGGCGTGTGAGTCCCTATTCCCAGTATTATACCATGACCAAGAAGTGGGGAGTTGAGCAGTCGTTGAGTGAGTACATTCCTGAATGCCGTGCTGCCAAGCATGGTGATGTGGAAGGATTGCGACGGCTGTTTGCTCATCAATTGTTTCACGAAAGATTCAAATTCCAACGAGTGGCTATGTCGGCTGCATCCGCTGGTCATCTGGATGTGCTTCAGTTTCTCTATGACCACTGTCCCGATGTCTTTGACGATAACTTAGCCATGGATCTTGTCGTCGAAAAAGGCCAATTAGAGACTTTGCAATGGCTTGTGGCACACAATTGTATCAGTATTGATGATCGAGCCATTCAAATAGCCGTGATTTATGGCCAAACGGACATTCTCAAGTGGATGTTAACTACCATCAGTGATCCATCGACCGTGCGTGCGACCATCGAGCGAGAAGCGCAAAACAATACAAGCCTGCCGATGCTACAATACCTTGTTCAAGACCACAATGTGCGTGTCACTACGACGCATGCCACGGCCGCGATCACGCGTAAGGACACAGAGCGTGTGAAGTGGATTCTGCGTCAGATCGCAACGCGGGGGCCGCTGACCAAAGGGAAACTGCTTTTGGAGACAGTGATCAAGACTGATAATCTCGAGCTCGTGCAATATTTGATTGAAGAACTGGGATTCTGGACACCGAAAGCGTTCCGACTTGCATCCGTGGGGAAAACAGCAGCCATGCTCGAGTATATTCACCAGCAAGTCCGTAACCGACCTGTGGAAGAAGCCCAAGCCATGCTCGTGCCCATGCGACGGAATCGCATCGATGTGTACGGTCTAGAAGCCGTGAATTGGCTCTTGGACCATGGATTCTGCTATGGTTTGTTTGATATCCGAACCATGGATGCTGTCTTCGCAATCGAACGAACGTGTACCGCCGCCTTGCGCAAGTTCGGACACTACACTTCGTACCATCCAACGATCCGACATCGATGTCGTACGCTTATTGGTCGAATGATTGAGGTTTATGATCCCACATTCATTCGAAATGTACTGTGGTTACCCAAATGGGCGGCTTCGTATGGCAAATTAGATGCACTCAAACGTCTGATCGCCATCGGTCATGTCAATGTCCTGACACGACGGACATTTCATCGTGTCTTGCTTCAGAATGGCAGTGAAAGAGTGGTTCAGTGGTTTTTGGAACAACGACCTGAGTTTTTCACGACGATTGTGGTGCGTTGGGCCGTCACTCATGGAAAACGAGGCCTTCTGGAGTGGGTCTTTGGATCATTTCTCCCAGAACATGCGGAAAAAGAATTGTTGTTGCGCAAATCGGTGCGGACAGCATTGTGGACCGCCATGCGATACAAGCGGACGGATGTGATAGAGATACTTCCGCAGTGGACAGCTAAGGCGAAAGATCGATCGATGTGGAACGGAATTTCAGTTGACCAATCGACGGCGGAATAGTCGGTGCATACGAGAAATACAATACCTCAGTCCATTGATATACCATTGATGTACATTCATGTATTCCCCACTGCGTCTTGTAAGATTGCAGCAATGTCTGGTACGTTTCGCGCAATAGCCACGTCTAATGCTGTTTGTCCTTTGTGGTTGCGGCGATTTACGTCGGCTCCCAATGCCAATAATTTCTTCACAGCATCTACGTGAAGATTGTACGTGGCACACATGAGCACTGTATCACCCTCACTATTTGCATGATTCACATTCGCACCCGCTTCCACGAGTTTTCCAATCATCGTCTCGTGACCTTCCGATGCGGCGACCGAAAGCGCAGTGTCCCCATGATCAGAAACAGCATGCACATCCGCGCCTGCTCCCAGTAGCATCTCGACAATCGGTACAAAATTACGACCCACTGCATCCACAAGCGCGCGATTCCCTCCCGGTGGATGCAAGTCGATATCAACAGGCGTACCAAGAAGCAATAATGTCATCATCTCTTCATAGTAGACGACGAGTCGCAGGGGTGTAAACCCATCATTCCCCGCATGATTGACATCAGCACCCGCAGCAATGAGAACCCTCGCGATTTCATAACTACGTAGGTGACACGCCAACAAAAGTGGTGTCATTCCACGATTATCGGTGCAGTCAACGTCAGCAACCGCGTCGAGTAGAAGTTCAATCATGCATGCGTTATGCGATTGTACCGCATACAGTAGTGGGGTCATCCCAGTGGTATCAGATGCATTGATAGTCTCGCCTGCAGCCAGTAAGACGTCCACTACCTCCAGCATATTGGTAGCAGCCGCAATCATGAGCAAGGACGCGTTGTCGTGGACCAAGGCTTCGTCGTGCAGTCGATCAAGCCAATAGCCTGTGAGTCTCTGTGCAATGATCCTATGTCCTCGAAACACAGCGATTTCACAGGCGTCGCAGAAGACGTTGTTTCTGTGATGAGGATTGACGTCGGCCAATAACAACATCTCGACGACATGGATCTGACCATACGCTGCAGCTTGAATGAGAGGTGTATCGCCTTGATTGTTTACACGGTTGGGATCTGCGCCATGTTTGAGTAAGCAGTCCACGATGTACTCGTGTCCATTGGTCGCTGCCAGCATAAGCGCTGTATCACCTATTTCTTGGACATGTTCCACTGGAGCTCCTTTCGCCAGTAAAAGCTCCACCATCGCTTCATGCCCATTCGCTGCGGCCGACATCAATAATGTCGTCCCGTTCCGATCTGTCACCTCTACATTGGCTCCAGCGCCCACGAGGTCTTCAAACATTACGGTATTACCTCTTTCCACAGCGAATTGCACTGCTATGAGGCCTGTCACATCCTTCAAGTTGACGTCGGCACCAGCGACCAAGTGTCGTTTGACAACGGCGGTTTGATTGCACATGGCAGCCTCAAGCACCGCCGAGTTCCCCAACAAATTGGTCTCATTAATGTTGGCACCAGCGGTGAGTAACACCTCGACAATATCCATCAAACCTTCTCTTGCTGCACGTCCAAGCGGGGTTGGTCCAGAAGCGTCAGTACCGTCAACGGCCGCACCGTCTCCGTCCGTCGCGGCGCGATGGAGATCGTCGCTTGGGTTCATTGTTATGTGAGACTCAAGAAGCATTGGGTGGATACTAACATGACATGATTGGTGGAATATAGAACAGAATGATGCATTACAGCCAATGAAGTACAAGATATAGACTATCACTGACTTTTGGCAGTCGGATTGTCAGGTTTGTCAGCGACTTGCTGAACAAAGTTGTCGTTCTCATGGTGACTGTGAATCACACACGTAGGAAGTATGTGTCCATCCATCAGTATGATTGATAGTATTGATTGATGGATTTTGATTTGATTCTCTACGATCCCAAGCAGAGATGGCGCAATGTTAACGTCTTGATTCTACTTGGCGGAGAATCTCTGCAATGTATGGGACTTTACAGGCAATAGCCACCTCGAATGCTGTTTGTCCCTTGTTGTTCCGGTGTTTCACGTCCACTCCCGCCTCGAGTAACTTCTTCACAGCAACCAACTGACGGTTGGATGTCGCACACATGAGCACTGTATCACCCTGACTATTCGCATGATTCACATTTGCACCCGCTTCCACAAATATCGTCATGATCGCTTCACGACCTAGAGATGCTGCGATACAAAGCACAGTGTCCCTCTGCCTGGCGACGGCATTCACGTCTGCTGCACCATCAACCAACGTCTTAACAAATCGATATATGATTGAAATCAACGGCATCCACAAGGGCTCGATTCCAATGTACAAAGTCAATGTCAACGTTCGTAGCAAGTAGTAATCGCACCATCTCTTCGTCACCCAAGCGTACAACGGTTCTCAATGGCGTATATCCACTGTTTCCAACATGATAGACATCTGCACCGGCAGCAATGAGAACCTTGGCGATCTCTCAACTGCGATAATGACACGCCACCAAGAGTGGTGTGACTCCGCGATTGTCGATACTGTCAACATCGGCACCCAATTCGAGCAAGATCTGGACCATGCGTAGTGTTTTCGATTGGACGGCATAGTAGAGCGAATTCTTCCCAGCGTTATCGATCACGTTGATATATTCCCCTTCGGACAGTAGAATCTTTGCGAGGTCAGCATTACCATTGGTAGCTGCCGTCAAAAGCTGTCGAAAATCCTGTTGATTTCGTACTTCTTCTGGACGGCAGAGCCAAAAAGGTAGTAATTTCATCGCAATCGCTCGATCTCTCCGGACCACAGCAGTTGCA